>CAUYLG010006827.1:0-44017 GCA_963573385.1 Cacajao melanocephalus | reverse complement strand
TACTGTGTTGAACAGGAGTGGTGAGGGAGGGCATCCTTGCTTTGTGCCAGTTTTCAAAGGGAATGCTTCCAGCTTTTATCCATTCAGTGTGATATTTACTGTGGGTTTGTCATAAATAGTTCTTATTATTTTGAGATATATTCCATCAATACCTAGTTTATTGAGATTTTTTTTTAGCATGAAAGGGTGTTGAATTTTATCAAAGGCCTTTTCTGAATCTGTTGAGATAATCATATGGTTATTCTAGTTAGGGATTCCTGTAACCTTTTTTCAAGGTTCTTAGCTTCCTTGCATTGGTTTAGAACATGCTCCTTTGTCTTGGAGGAGTTTGTTATTACCCATCTTCCGAAGCCTACCTCTGACAATTCGTCAAACTCATTCTCCGTCTAGTGTTGTTCCCTTGCTGGCGAGGAGTTGTGATCCTTTGGAGGAGAAGAAGTGTTCTGGTTTTTTGGAATTTTCAGCCTTTTTGTGCTGGTTTTTCCTCATCTTTGTGGATTTATCTACCTTTGGTTTTTGATGTTGGTGTCCTTCGGATGGGGTTTCTGTGTGGACATCCTTTTAGTTAACGTTGATACTGTTCCTTTCTGTTTGTTAGTTTTCCTTCTAATAGCTGGAGTTTGCTGGAGGTCCACTCCACCAGATGCCAGCTGGAGCTCTCCTGTATGAGGTGTCTGTCAGCCCCTGCTAGGAGGTGTCTCCTAGCCAGGAGGCTCAGGGATCAGGGACCCACTTGAGCAGTCTGTCCCTTAGCAGAACTCAAGCGCTGTGCCGGGAGATCTGCTGCTCTCTGTAGGACTGGCAGCTGGAAACGTTTAAGTCTGCTGAAGCTGCACCCACAGCCACCCCTTCCCCTTGGTGCTCTGTCCTAGGGAGATGGAAGTTTTCTGTATAAGCCCCTGACTGGGGCTGCTGCCTTTCTTTCAGAGATGCCCCCCAGAGAGGAGGACTCTAGAGAGGCAGTTTGGCTACAGTGGCTTTGCTGAGCTGTGGTGGGCTCCACCCAGTTTGAACTTCCCAGTGGCTTTGTTTACACGGTGAGGGGAAAATCACCTACTCAAGCCTTAGTAATGGTGGGATGCCCTTCCCCCCATCAAGCTTGAGCATCCCACGTCAACTTCTGACTGCTGTGCTGGCAGCGAGAATTTCAAGCCAGTGGATCTTAGCTTGCTGTGCTTCATGGGGGTGGGATCTGCTGAACAAGACCACTCGGCTCCTGGCTTCAGCCCTCTTTCCAGGGGAGTGAACAGTGCTGTCTCACTGGCTTTCCAGGTGCCACAGGGGTATGAAAAAAACTCCTGTAGCTAGCTCGATGTCTACCCAAATGGCCAGCCAGTTTTGTGCATGGAACCCAGGGCCCTGGTGGTGTACGCACCTGAGAGAATCTCCTGGTCTGTGGGTTGTGAGGACCATGGGAAAAGTGTAGTGTCTGGGCTGGATAGCACCGTCACTTATGGCACAGTTCCTCACGGCTTCCCTTGGCTAGGAAAGGGAGTTCTTCGACCCCTTCTGCTTCCCCAGTGAGGCTATGCCCAACCCTGCTTCACCTCACCCTCTATGGGCTATACCCACTGTCTAACCAGTTCAAATGAGATGAGCCAGGTACCTCAGTTGGAAATGCAGAAATCCATTGGTCCTGCTGGGAGCTGCAGACTGGAGCTGTTCCTATTTGGCCATCTTGTAGCCACCCTTTGGATACTTATATTTTTAATAATCTCCTACATGATTCTAATGCATACCAAAGTGTAAGAGCTCCAGCTTTTAAAAATCAGTAGCTTCTGATAGTCTGAAAGCAATCCTATCCCTGAGTCCAAACCTCAGCTCTAAGGCTGCCCCTGCTGTTTCACCCCTGGGCTCACTCCTAATAAACAGGATCTTGGGGACTCAATCTTTTTGTCTGAGCATCCAGGCTTGCCTTCCCTCTTCCACTCTTACCCACTAACTCTGTAAGAAGCATTTCCACGCGCTGTCCTCACACCTGCCAACTCCATAACTAGTCCCTTGGAGCTGAATTATATTGGATGAGTGGGTTTTAGAAGTGTAAGAGATCACCTTCCAGACAGAGGGATAAGCAAGAACAAAGGCCCATAGTCACAAAATAGCCTGGCCCATTTGGGAAACCAAAAGTAACTAAATGTCCTCGGAGCATGGGTCAGAAAGGAGAACCAGCCTACACGGGGCCTGCCTGCCGTGGTCCAGGGTTTGAACTTTCTTCTTAGAAAAGCTGAAATGTGTGTTTCCAAAAAGTTACCCTAGTATCTGGGAGGAAAATGAACTGGAGGGGAGGAGTAAGAGAATAGAAACTTAGTTAGAAGCGTTGTGTTGTATTCCAGATGTGTCCCCAGGACTTAGCCCCGTTCTAACTTGTTGTAGGTACCTCATAATTATTTTTAAATTAAAGAATGAAGTAAAGTGAATGAATCTTTTTGTGTTACTCACCTGGGCTTTTCTGTGTCTCCCCTACTCTTCACTCCACCAAAGGTGGTAGAATATAGTAGGTGCAGAGTGGGAGGACCCGAGTCCTTCTCAGGTCCAAAGATCATCCCTCTAAGGTAAACTACTTTGCCAGTTTCTGGGGCTGCCTTGTCATCGTCATAGTTTCAGAACCTTTTGCACCTGGTCCTCACTCATGCCTTCATTTAGCAGTCTTTGAATATTTATTAGAAACCAGGCATAAGCTGGGCCTATAGAGACGAGAAAACATCATCTCTGCTCTCAAGAAATTTATATTATTTCCTCTCATCTTTAAGTCTTAAGCCAGAGCCTGCAAACTTTTTTTTTATCGAGGGCCAGGTAGTATTTTTGGCTTTGCAAGCCACTTGGTCCATGACAACTATTCAACTCTGCCATGGTAGTACTAGCGCAGCCATAGACAATAGTGAACTCAGGGGCCTGGCTGGGCTCCAATTAAACTTTACGGGCACAGAAATTTGAATTTCATGTCAATCTCATGTGCCATGAATCTTATTCTTCCTTTGGGTTTTTGTTTTTTTTTTTTAATCATTTGAAAATGATCAGGGGTTGTTCAAAACCAGGTGGGGGCAGGGCAGAATTTGGCCCATGGGCCTCAGTGTGCTTACCCCCTGCCTTAGGTGCTCTTCTTATCATGTATGGACAGAAATCTCTTTATTTTCACCTCAATATGGTCACCACTACCAGGAAACTCTCTCCTGCCTGCATCCTTGTTTCACCCTCCCACCCCCATTCCTCCCACTCTAATTCTAAATCTGTG
Organism: Cacajao melanocephalus; assembly: GCA_963573385.1. Classification (NCBI taxonomy): domain Eukaryota; kingdom Metazoa; phylum Chordata; class Mammalia; order Primates; family Pitheciidae; genus Cacajao; species Cacajao melanocephalus. The sequence continues at coordinate 40,785 of CAUYLG010006827.1, read as the reverse complement.
CTATCAGAATAATCTTCCTTCAACATAAACATGATCCATCATTCAACACCCACCCTGCAGAGCTGTGCCCCCAGAGCTGTGCCGTGGGTGACTCCCAGCCCCCGAGGCCCTTCTGTGCCTGCTCCTCATGGCTCCTCTCTGTTCTCCTGTCCAGCCTTCTTTCTTGCTTCTTCCCACCCCAGCACTCCGGACCCCAGCTGTTCTAAGCCATTTGTGGCAGCTCTCTCCAGCCTGCGTTCCTGGGCCCGTTGTATTTTTTCTGCCTTGAATCCTTAACCTCCTTTCTACCTGAGGAACTCCTATTGCTTTGAAGGTTCAGCACACATTTTACCTTTAGGTAGTCTTCCTTGACCTCTCACCCCAGGGAGAATTAGACATGCCTCCTCGGGGCTCCCAAAACTCCATGACTCCTACTAAATTTGTGGCACCTTGAGGTTTGTGTCTTGTGCTTTCCTGAGTCCCCAATTCAGTGTGGAGCATATAGAGACACTCTATAGATATTTTCATGAATTCTCAAACATCAAGACCTATTTTATATAACATATAAAAAATATATGTATGTATTTAAATATTATTATTTTTGTCTTCCTAGTTTGATGTTACATGTTACTGCCACTATTAAAATTTAAGCTTTTAAGTGCAGACATAAAGTCCCTTTGGAATACTTAAAATAACACTCTACAGCTCGTGGATTCTCCAGTGGGGCTCTGGGTGATCTTGGTGGCCTTCTTTAGAGCAACTCTAACTGCCTTCCCTACGAGGAAGCACAGAACGTCGCCGAGGTCCTGTTTGTCTTTTCCTTTGACAGATGAGGAAACTGCAACCTCAGAACAGTGAAGCAGGTTGCTCAAGGACACTTGGCTGGTAAATGACAAAAACAAAACAGGGGCTGGGAGCCAGGCTTTGGCATTACTAGCATTCTCATTTTTGAGGCAGCTTGCCAATGAAAGCATTGTGCTCTGAATGTAGATTTGCAATTTATGAGCGTGTAGGTGTGGGGTGGGTGTGGGGCATGGGGGCGTGCCCAGGAGGCTGGGCTGTTGTAACCTTTCGTTCTTCACATTCTCTGAATAGGAAGCCTTGTTTGCCTTTCTTGCTGCTTTAGTGTATCAGTCATTCGCTTAGAACAGCCACACTCATTATAGCTGACAAACAAATGGTTGGGAACTAGGCAACTCCAATTATTTAACTCAGCATGTGAAACCATTTAATCAGAACTCACAGGACTGAGGGGCAGTATTAAAAAGAAATAGGCACCCTGTCTGGCCCCCAGAATGAACTCTTTTCAGGAGAGAAGAGAGCTTATATTATTTATTGTGGCAGGACTAAGATATACTGTAGTATGTAAATGAGAAAGGACTAGATGATAAGAGTGTGGAAACCAGGGTTCCATCTGAACTCCCTTGCTGACTTCTAGTTCTTTATTTTTCCTTTTTATTTTTTAGTTTAAATTTTGGAACAATTATTTAATTATTGTGTAACTTCATTCCTCGCCATAAAATAGAATTACTGTTATTTCGAATCTTTTAAGCTGTCTATGATACCGCTATGAAACCTGGCATGCTGCTGCCTTTGTCATCTTGCATTCATTTAAATAGTTATAGTTATTGAAGTACCAAAAGGACCACATTAAACAGTGGTTTCAGCTGCAAGAGGTAAAATTCAATGGCAGTTCCGCCGTGCACACAGATACATTTTTAAATCTTTAGAAATCATAAGCACACATTTAATTTTTCTTTTAATTTTGTGTTTACCATCTTTTGTCTTTTTTAAAAAACTAGTATAGCGAGGCTTTTATTAAATATAAGATTGTAGGGTTGGGGCATTGTCTGGGAAATGTAATAATCGAAAAGCACATTGGAGACTGATTCAGAGGGAGATGCCGCAGATGGCAAGGGTCCTTCCTCTGTGTCGTTTCTGGTTTCAGGAAAGAGCCTTGCAGGGCTAAGCGGGAGCAGGAGGCTGCCAAGGGACAGACTTCCTCACCAAGCAGCCGTCACTCGGAGCAGTGCGCGGGGCTCTGCATGCTCCCTTTCTGTCTCTCCTGGGGTGTTGTTAATTTGTAGAACATTATTTGAAAAATACTCGCTCTGTTTGTCCTCAAGGACATCATGTAGCTTTTCTCAGAAAAAGAAATTAATGCTCTCCTCTTTATGAAGTTTAAAGAAATAAATGTACAGTCATGAGACATATGATAGGACGCAACTTCTTTTTTCTTTTTACAGTTGGGGTCTCACTCTGTTGCCCAGGCTGGAGTGCAGTGGCAGGATCATAGCTCCCTGCAGCCTCCAACTCCTGGGCTCTGCCTCCCAAGTAGCTGGCACTACAGGCATGCACCCCCAGACATGGCTAATTTTTTTTAAAGTTTTTGTGGAGACAGAGGTCTCACTATGTTTCTCAGGCTGGTCTTAAAATCCTGTCTTCAAGTGATCCTCCTGCGTCCTTGGCCTCCCAAAGCACTGGGATTCCAGATGTGATCCACCACACCCGGCCTAGGATGCAGCTTCTAAATAACCACATGGAAATATGCTTTCCTCAAAACTTACAAAGGCATGGGCTAACTCATACCCCCATTCAGTAAAATTAATTTTGCTTAAGTGCTACCCAGAAAGCCCCTTTTGGGGGGGGGTGTGTGTGTGTGTTTCTCCTTTGGAATTTTTCTCTTTCAGTTTTCATTGTCCATCAAAGCTGTTCTCTCTCACATGGCTTTTGGAGGTTACTGCTAGCCAAACGCTGCACAGCTAGCTGAAGTCTGTAGTGTACAGTGTGAACAGTGCAGGAATTGCTGGGGATTCAACCCATGTATAAGGTCTATGCAGCCTTCGTGAAGTCTGGACTCCGTAATACGTCTTCAAAGTGGGCCTCACAAGGATTTTAATATGCACTGTCTCTCCCATTTCATTTGAATTGAGCTCTGGGGTCCAGTGTCCATGGAGGAAACTGGAGTCATCTGCCCTGAGCAAAATGTCATATTCTTTCGCTGCACAGAGAGCAAGACCTGGAGGAAAAGAGGGCTAGCAGGAGGCTTAGGGAAGTGGTGGGCGGGCCCACATTAATTATGTTAATTTGGTTGGCCAAACAGAATCTCAGAACCATTAGGTCCCTCTTTGGATTGTTAGATCTTTCCGCCGACCTGTCTCTTTTGTTTTGAAATCTCTATGTTTTAAAATTCATCCCCCTCAAAAAAAAACTCCAAATGCATATATGTATATTTGTTTGCATATATGTGTGTGTGTGTGTGTGTATATATATATTTGTGTATATATGTAAATATATTTGTGTATATATGTGTATATGTGTATTTGTGTATGTATATATGTGTGTGTGTGTGTGTATATATATATGTGTGTGTGTGTGTGTGTGTGTGTATATGACAGATTTTAACAATTCTGACCAAGAAAAGCCATTCCCAGTAGAAATCATCCTGAACAACAACTCAACTGCAGGCCTGAGGCAGCCAAGAAATAATCTTTTTAAATATTCTGATCAGAGGCTTGGAAAACAGAAAATTTAAAACTTCAGCTCAGAAGTGTATGATTAACTCTGAGTGGATATGGTGGTTCTAGCCACGTAATTTTAGGCGTTCTAATTGGCAGTTTAAAAATAGCAGAGTCTCAGGCTGCTCCTCTGTGCTGCTTCTCGCTTTGTTTCGCCCGTGAGTGTACATTGTATTTAAGGAGTCTTAGGGTTGCTGGGGAAGGCCTGGGAACCATGACTGTTATCTCCCATCCCTCAGGTCTGTTGGTCTCTATCCTGACACACCGCAGCGTCATAAAAACTTGGGTTTTCTTAGGATTACTCCTAGCCTCCGGCTCACAGACATATTCCCCTTCCTTCTCTAATAACTAGGTGCTTAGAGGTAGTGCTTCAATGATAATATTCAAGTAAGTCAATTTCTGGGTACCTGAAACTTCCAGCTGAGCTGCGTCATTTGCTTGCCAGGTAATAAGTACTTCAGGATGTCATCAAGAAAAGGAAAACACTGATTTCAAATAAGCAATTATTTACAGAATTCTTTCCCATATCTGTGTGAGGCAGTGTCCATAAGATTAAACAAATGTTTGTTTCTCTTTGCTGCTGTTTCCATGGGCTGCAAGATGACACATCGTTGTAGACACCCACGAGGGAGCTACATTTTCCCCTTTCACATTTCCAATGTGGGTTCCAGATGGGAACCCTAAGAGTCCCATCTGGTCCTGCATAAAGTCACGTTATCATTACCTAATTTTGGCCTCTGAGTTTTCCTTCTGGGAGATACGTGCTGCTTCACTGTGGAGGGGTCTAGGGTAGAAAGCTAGCTAGAGCTGCAGAGCTGCTTGTAACACCCCAAGAATTCTTGTCCTGTCCTAAGTAGGGGGGTTGGTGTTGTCCTGTCCCATGCTGGGGGATTCTCACTGGGCACCCACGTTCCCTGTGGGATGTGGTTTATCATCCCTGCTTTGAGTTTCATTAATGGAATCTTGCGCTTTCCCAACCAATGACACCACAAAAGAATAAACTATATTAAGTCCATAAATCTCAGACTGCCAAGTCTCTGGATTATCAACTGATGAAACTGTCTGCTTTCTAACCTGAGGTGAGTAATAAGTTTCCCTCTCCATTTGCATCATGGGCCTCAGGGTGGAGAGAGCACTGCTATTCTTAAGGCACTCTTTTCTTGCTGCTGTCTTCCCTGCAGGGCCTTGTAATCACTGCTCTCAAGCATCTTAAACCCTCTTGTGGTCCTGGCATGATGGCTCGGGCCTGTAATCCCAGCACCTTGAAAGGCCACAGTGAGAGGATGGCTTGAGGCCAGGAGTTAGAGGCTGCCATGAATTGTGATTGCACCACTATACTCCAGCCTGTGTGACAGAGCCAGACCCTATCTCTAAAAAGAAAAACCCAACAACAACCAAAAAAGCCCTCTGATAATGCACTGTTTTCGAAAACAGGAAAGGAACGAAGGGGATTTTGCCTAGCTGGCTGGGAACAGAAGGTGGAACCTGCTGATAGGATTCTTGTCTTTCATCCCAAGCTCTTGGACACATTTTAGGTGTGCATTCCTCTTCTCACTCCTCAGTGTCTCCTTCAAGCCTCTTCCTCTGGAGCCAGAAAGAAGAGGATTCATAGGAAAAGAGAGGCCAGTCCCTCTCTTACTTCCCAAAGAGTCATGGTGAGAAAGGAGGCCCGAGGGTGGAGAGAGCCTTCCCTCTCCTTTCACAGGCCACCCCTTCAACATTTAAGTCATTCAGTCATCAAAGGGGCCTGTAAGATGATCTGCCTGTTTCAGTATGAGCAGTGGTTAAGAACACATTCATGTGGTTTCCACGGGGATGAGGCTGGGTGTGGTGGAGAGGGCTTGCGATCGTTGTTTAAATCTCTTGGCAGGAACACTGGTCCATTTTCCTTTTGTGATATGCCAAGGGAAAGGATCTGGGACACCAGAGGTCCCTCATTGCTGATGATCAAGTGTGGCCAGACTCTCTTTTCTGTGGAAGTGTGGAACTGAGCTGTAGTTCCCTGGTTCTTCATTTTATTACATCGTATAGGCTTCTCTTTGCGCTTTGAAAAGTGTCTTCATTACGGTTCTCATGTGATCTCTTTTTTACCTCTTGCTAACAAGGCCTTCTGCATATTTGCAAGTTTCTTTACTCTTTTTTTGTATTCTCATTACTTTTTAAAAATTAATAGATTGTAATTTTCAGATCAGTCTTAGGTTGACAGAAAAGTAAGTGGAAAGTGCAGCGCTTTCGTATGGCTCCTTACTGCCCTCAGTTTCCCTTGTTAATCACGAACAGCCGTGCCAGGTGAGAAATTTTGTGATGATAAAGGACTTTCACTTCCATTGTCTAATTTTACAGCAGACTGCGCAGGAAACAAGAGTGTTACATGATGATAGACATCATCACAGATAATGATGGGGTGGGGACAGCTAGGAAACCCACAGAGTCTCACCCCGCTCCAGTTATCAAGGACCCAACTATGGTGAAGATGGATCCATAAAAGAAGTCGGGCTCAAGGTGAGTTCCCCAGTACCCGAAAGGGAAAAATGGGACTATTTTCTATTGTTGGTACAACAAATTACATTAATGCATTAGCTATTTATCCTGTGCTAAATAAATAAATAGCTAAATGTGTTAGCTAAATAGCTAAATGCATTTACCTATTTATCCGGATGCACTTTCTTCTCCCACCCTCCCAACAGGCCCTGGTGTGTGATGTTCCCCTCCCTGTGCCATGTGTTCTCATTGTTCAGCTCCCACTTATAAGTAAGAACATGCAGTCTTTGGTTTTCTGTTCCTGTGTTAGTTTGCTGAGGATAAAGGCTTCCAGCTCCATCCATGTCTCTGCAAAGAACATGATCTCATTCCTTTTCCGGCTGTATAGTGTTCCATGGTGTGTAATGTACCACTTTTCTTTATCCAGCCTATCATTGACGGGCATTTGGGTTGATTCCATGTCTTTGCTATTGTGACTAGTGCTTCAGTGAACATACGTGTGCATGTAACTTTATAATACAATGATTTATACTCCTTTGGATATATATCCAGTAATGGGGTTGCTGGGTCAAATAGTATTTTTGGTTCAAGGTCTTTGAGGAATTGTCACACTGTATTCCACAATGGTTGAACTAATTTACATTCCCACCAACAGTATAAAAGTGTTCCTATTTTGCCACAGCCTTGCCAGCAACTGTTTCTTGACTTTTTTATTATTGCCTTTCTGGTTGGAGTGAGATGGTATCTCATTGTGGTTTTGATTTGAATTTTCTAATGATCAGTGATGTTGAGCTTTTTTCATATGCTTATTGGCCACCTGAAAGTCTTCTTTTGAGAAGTGTCTGTTCATGTCCTTTGCCCACTTTTTATTGCGGTTGTTTATTGAAGAATCTGTTTTCTTACCTTTGGTAAATTTTCGAGAGGCTGCCTTCATTCCTTGGCTAATGGCCCCTTCTCTACCTTCTAAGCCAGCAATGGCAAGTTGAGTCTTTCTCACATCATTATCTCTCTGACACTGACTGGTCTTCTGCCTCCTCCTTTCACATATAAAGACTTTTGTAATTAAGTTATACCCATGTGCATAAAACAGGAAAATCTCCCATCTCGAGGTCAGCTGATGAGGATCTTCATTCCATCTACAATCTTAACTCCTCCTTGCTGGGTGAGGTAACATATTCACAGGTTCTGGGAAATAGGATGTAGACATATCTGAGGGCCATCTTTCTGCCAACCATATGAAGCACTGTCCTGGAGAAGTGGAGCCTGGCATCAAAGTTACCAGTGAATTGCAATCGCATCCTCCTCAGGAGTAAATGGAAACTGAATAACTTTTTCAGTTCACATGTCATTTCCTCCAGGAAGCCTTCTGTATTGGCTGGCCTGGCTAATACATAAGACACTAGACAATACATAAGACACTAGCCTGAGTAGGTACTCAGGGTATTGAGTTCCTGAAATGTAACTAGTCTGAGTGTAAAATACACATTAGATTTCAAATACTTAGCACAAAAAAGAATAAAATACCGTACTAATGGTTTTGTTTGTTTGTTTTATTTTTTTAAAGACAAGGTCTCATTCTGTTGCCCAGGCTGGAGTGCAGTGGTGTGATCATGGCTCACTGCAGCCTTGACCTCTCAGGCTCAGGCAGTCCTCCTGCCTCAGCCTCCTGAGAAGCTGGGACTATAGGTGCATGCCACCACACCTGGCTAAGTTTTATGTTTTTTGTAGAGGTGAGGTTTCACCATGTTGCACAGGCTGGTCTTGCAGTTGGGCTCAAGCAATCCATCCACCTCAGCCCCACAATGTGTTGAGATTACAGAAAAAAGCCACTATGCCCAGACTTACTAATGATTTTTAAAATATTAATTACATGCTGAAATTTTAACATTTTGATATATTGGGTTAAATAAAATTGACTACAAAATTAATTTCACTTGATTTTTGATTTTTACTTTTCTACTAGAAACTTTAAAGTCACATATCTGGCTTATACTATATGAGGGGGTCTTCAAAAAGTTCATGGAAATGCATTTATTAAAAAAAAATGCGTGGATTTCAAAATTTTTTGCACCAAAATAAACTCTTAATAACTTGTTATAACATGTCTGAACAGGATCTAGTTTCAGGCACTAAGAAGGATAAGCCATCAGTTTGAAAACAGCTTCCATCAAAGCAACATGAATTCTGCTAAAATTGAAGCAAAAGCAAACATCAAATTTATAGTAAAGCTTGGGTGGAAGAATGGTGAGATCACTGATGCTTTATGAAAAGCTTATGAAGACAGTGTCCCAAATACATCAGCAGTTTTCAAATGCATAACGCGTTTTAAGAGGGAGTTATCCAATGTTGAAGATGAAGCCTGCAACAGCAGACCATTTGCATTAATTTTCAAGGAAAAAGTCATCTTGTTTTTGAAGTGGACAATTAACAACAGAAAAAATAACTGACACCATAGACATCTCAATTTGTTAGCTTATACAATTCTGACTAGAAAATTAAAAGTTGAGCAAAATTTCCACTTGATGGCTATCAAAGCCTTTGTGCCCAGATCAGTTGCAGACAAAAGCAGAACTTTCAGTGGAAATTTCAAACAAGTGTCATCAAAATTTTAAAGCGTTTTTTCAAAGAATTTTAACAGGAGGTGAAACACGGCTTCACCAGTACGATCCTGAAGGCAAAACACAACCAAAGCGATGGCTACCAAGAGGTGGAAGTGGTCCAGTCAATGCAAAAGAGGACCAGTCAAGAGCAAAGCTCAGGGCAACAGAGTAAACAACTCATTGAGATAGGCACTACTCTTATCTCCATTTTAAAGATGCCAAAACTGGCACAGAGAGGTTAAGAAAGTTTTTTAGGATGCTCAAAGCATTTTGCTTGTTGATCTTCTAGAATGTCAAAGAATGGTAACATCTGTTCATTATGAGAGTGTTTTGAGAAAGTTAGCAAAGCTTTAGCAGAAAAACACCCAAGAAAGCTTCACCAGAGAGTCCTTCACTACAAGAACACTCCTGCTCATTCCTCGCTTCAACAAGGACAATTTTGTGAGAGTTTCCATGGGAAATTATTGGGCATCCACCTTACAGTCCTGATTTGTCTCCTTCTGACTTCTTTTTTGTTTCCTAATCTTAAAATATCTGCAAAGGGCACCCATTTTTCTTCAGTGTATAATATGCAAAAACCGCATTGACATGACTAAATTCCCAGGACCCTCATGTCTTTAGGGATAGACTAAATGACCAGTATTACTACTTACAAAATTGTCTTGAACTTGATGGAGTTTATATTGAAGAACAAAGTATATATTTTTATCTTTTCACTCCATTTTCCACAAACTTTTTGAAGTTCCTTTGTATTTTTATTAGCCAGGTCTGCTCTGGGCTGAGCCAAGTGCTTCTTCCATGTTCTCCCACCGTCCTTTTTCTTTATACCTCTAACCCTTACCTTCCAGCATAGTTATCAGCTTGCATGTCTACTTTCCCCACCACATGGTGAGTTCTTAAAGGGCAGGGGCTATGTCTTGTTAATCATTGTATCCCTTGTTCTACTATAATGCCCAGAATGTTATAATACTAATCATTGTCGTAATCCTAATTAACATTTATATAGTGCTACGTGCCAGGTTCTGTTCGAAGCGCTTTCCCTAATAACTCACTTAATCCTTACAACACTGTCCAGCTATATGAGTTTAGGAAATTATTTTAACATTTTGTGTCTCAGTTTCCTCAATCATAATATGGAGATAATAGTACCTAGCTCATAGCTACTCATAATATGGGGGTGAGTTAACTCGTTATTTTATATATACATACATATTCACGTATACATGTATAGATACGCATACATCCATACACATACAGTAGTATTCCCATCTGCAGCTTTATTTTCCATGGTTTCAGTGATCTGCAGTACAATAAGATAGTTTGAGAGAGGCAGGCAACATTCATATAACTTTTATTACAGTATATTATAATAATTCTCTTTTATTAGTTATTGTTGTTAATCTCTTCCTGTGTCTAATTTATAAATTAAACTTTTTCATAGATCATATGACTGGTATCTTAGGTATTTCAAGGTATACATTTTGCCTATATGTATAATACAGAAAAAATATAATGTATACATAGGATTCTGTGCTGTCTGTGGTTTCAGGCGTCTGCTGGGGGTCTTGGAAAGTATCCCCGCAGATAAGAGGAGACTGTAGTACATACATTTGTATACATAATATTATATACATATTCTATATATATAATATGTAAGTATGAAGAATGTATATAATATTTATAAAAAGCTTAGAAGAGGGCCTGCACATCCTCAATGTGATGAAAATATTTTTTAAATAAACAACTCTTTTAGATAGTCACTACCCTTATCTCTATTTTAAAGATGCCAAAACTGGCACAGAGAGGTTTAGCAACTTGCCCAAGTTTGCACAGTTTGTTAGTTTTAGAGACAGGACTGTAACCCAGGCCTTCTGCACCTTTTAAATACTATGTTGTACCTCTGCTTAATATTTGAATGCATGAATGAAAATATAAGTGAATTAAAGAAAGCTCTACAGCAAAGTGATTTGCTCAACACTGCACTGCTTATTGGAAGAAAAGTTGGGACTAAAACTCAAATTCTTAAAATTGAAGGTGATTTCAGAGGATGGCAAGGGGTAGTGAGGAGCCTATGCGTTATTCACACCTTAATGAGAATGAATTTAATAAGACTGTTATCTCTCTAACATTACCTGAGGTTAGTTGTACTGAAGGAGAGAATGGGAATAGCAACGGAGAAGAGAAGAGAAGAATCTGGGGGTGTGAGTGTGAGGTTAAGAAAGACCAAAACTGGGTGACATAGACAGTGAATGTTTTGCCAGCAGAGAGATCGGAGACAGGTTTGACTTTAGAAAAATCTTCAAAGTTGTAGATGTTTTCTTTTGCTATAGTCAGGCCTGCTCAAAGAATAGACTAGAATTGGCCATGACTTGGAGATTTAAAGCCCTGCTCAGCACCTACTGAGCCTGTAAAGAGTACAGGGTGCAGAAGAAGGTACTGCTGCTCCCATTTCCAGGCTACACACATTCAATCTGCTTCGTTAGAAGCATTCTACTCTGACTTTGTCTCTCTCATCTGATGAACTGACTCTAGAGAAGAAGCAGAGATGGGTGGGAGACTCACGCACTTGCCTAGAGTCTTCTGCTGTGACCCATTGTTGTGTGGTTTGAATGTGTCCTCCAAAGTTCATGTGATAAAAACTTAATCTTCAATGCAACAGTGTTGGAAGGTGGAAACTAATGGGAAGGGTTTAGGTTATGAGGGCTCTACTCTCAAGAATGGATTGATGCCAATTATAAAAGTGCTTGTTGCTGTGAGTTTGATCTCTTTCTCTCTGGCACATATGATCTCCTGCCCTTCTGCCTTCTACCATGAGATGACACAGCAAGAAGGTTCTCACTAGATAGAGACCTCTTGACCTTGGACTTCCCAGTCTCCATAACAGTTAAAAATAAATCTCTATTTTTGTTTTTTTGTTTTTGTTTTTGTTTTTGTTTTTGTTTGGGAGATGGAGTTTCTCTCTTGTTGTCCAGGCTGGAGTGCAGTGGTGCAATCTCAGCTCACAGCAACCTCCGCCTCCCAGGTTCAAGCAATTCTCCCGCCTCAGCCTCCCTAGTAGCTGGGATTACAGGCATGTGCCACCCCACCTGGCTAATTTTATATTTTTAGTAGACACGGGGTTTCTCCATGTTGGTCAGGCTGGTCTTGAACTCCTAACTTCAGGTAATCCACCCGCCTTCACCTCCCAAAGTGCTAGGATTACATGTGTGAGCCACTGCACCCAGCTAAATCTCTATTCTTTATGAATTACTCAGTCTCAGTATTCTGTTATAGCAGCACAAAACCAACTAAGACACCCACCAAGGGTATATATAGGGAATTAGTGGTGAGATGGATTTTACTAATCATGTCTTACTAAACATAGTGGTTTTACACTTCAAAATTATTCAATCCCTGTAGCTCAGACATGGGTAATCAAACCAAAGTATGTAACTTAAAAATAATGATTTAAAAAAAAATTATCTTTGTCCATGACTCCAAAGCAAGGAGTCAGTATAGTTAACTCAAGGAGTTCATTGGAGCCTCCAATAAATTGTTCACTTTTTGCTGTATGCTGTTAGGGTCTTCTCTAGATGTGCCTTGGGTATGTCCCAGAGACCTGCCAACCTTGGCACATCTACACTGGCAGTCTCTTTGGTTCCATCTCAGACTATTGGAAAATCGAGGTCACTCTGCAAGGCATGGCTTGTAAATTTCCAAGTCCGAGTCTAAATGTGCGCAAAGTGGTATGTGTATGTCTCCAGCCAGATTTCACTGCCACAGGAGGCGAGAGAATCAAAGGCAGGGGCTGGTCTTTAAAAGGCCTGAAGAAATTGATGACTCAATTTTAAACCACTTGTAGTTTATCGAAGCAAAGGAAATGGAATCACAAGCTTCAGGGCAGGAGTGGATTTTCTTTAAGAGTGAAAGAGGAGCCTGTCCTATCTAGTCTTTCATGACAGCAGAATCTTTCCCCAGATCTCACAGATTTAGCAGAAAAGCGATGATTAAGCAAAATTTATAAATGTCAAGACTGCCTTTTTCATCCTTGACTAATTGGAGAGTCCAAGAGCCTCCTGGGGATGACTCAATAACAACAGAACAGTCAAAATACACAGGATAGGGGTACCCAAAGCTTTGGGGTTAGTCTCAAACTTGACCATTTACCTACGTAACCTTTGCCAAGCAACTAACTATTCTTTATGTAACAGATTGAGGGGAATGAAATAGAAGTTACCTCATCAAATGTTTATTAGTTATTTCATGATGTATAGGAGTCCAATTTGCAAGCCATATAAACAAGTACATTGAAGCACACTGGTAGACATCTGTATGTATGACCTAGGCTCTGGGAGTTAGATGTACCTGACCAGAATTGGTGCAATTAGGTGGTTTTTGTGGCTGCTAAAAACAGAGACCTGACCAAAGTGACTGAAACACACAGGATTTGTTTCTTTCACATACTGTGAAGTCTGGGCGTAGAGACTGGCCATGGCTCAGCAGCACAAAGATATCGCAACTGAGGTCTCTGTGATTTATTTGGACGTTCCTCATTGTTTCAAGATGGCTACGGGAGCTCCAACAATTGCAATCTGAACTTCAGGTGACAGAAAGGGAAACAGGGTTAAAAAGGGGCCTTACTGGAAGCCTCAATCAATGACTTGCTTCCATCACATCTGCCACTCTTAAATGTAAAAGAGGTTGGAAAATTTAAAGTTTTTTTTTCCCTGTGAGGCATGTTTTTGACTTCAATAATGTAGAGAAGGGGAAGGTGATATTGGGTAGGAAACCAGCAGTTTCTTTCTCAATACACAACTAACAATTTAGTAATGTGAGAAAATATGAATACAGAGGCAAGATTCATGTAAACTGAACTTGCGTGTGATTCGATCAAACTTTTATATGTCTATATGCACTCATGACTTACTCCTCTTCTCTCTCTCCTTAGATTACTTATATAAAAAGCCCTTTTGCTCTCCTTGAGGTCAGGGGCTTTATTTGCTCACTGATTAGCAATGTACTTGGCCCATAGTAGGTCCTAAAAAAGACACATTGAATCGTTTGATGCATGGGAACTGCATTGGATGCTTGGTGATAGAAATATTTATACAAATACTTACTATATGAAACAATCACTGATATTCTCAATTGTTTTAGACGGAGAAAAAATTACCAGCGAGATGTGCCTTCTTAACACTTCTTCAAGTTGTATTATTCTGTAGGATATTGCTTGAATAAGGGAATAAAACTGAAGTCTTCTGCTTATCCTTCCATATACATCTTAAGTGTCACACATTCTATAAAACTTCTCTCTTTCTTTTTTAAGTAAAAAGAGATTACTCTGCCAGTCAACTGGCACCTACCATACACCACACAAGTCAAAGAGAAGAATCTACTAGTATTTCTGATCCTTGCTGCCAATCAGAATCACTGGGAGAATTGTTGTAAAATACATATTCCCAGGGCTCTGCCCCAGCAATTCTGATCTGGAGTCTGTAATTTTATAAAGCTCTTCAGATAATTAGGATGTTCAGCCACACGTAGGCATCTCTGGGGCAGAGTCCTCCCTTCTTTGAACCACTGCCATGTCTTCCCTTTGTAGCACTGATTACGTGCTAGGATAGCTTGCTCTCCTGTGTGTAACTCCACCAGACCCTGAGGGTGGGGCTGTCTTCTCTCTTAGCATTCTCATTTGCAGCCCAGTGTCTGAGGGCCTGGTGCACAGTAGGTGCTCTGTAATTATTTAGGATAATTCTGGTATTTAAACAAACTGGTGGTACAATTATCCACCTCTACAGACTCCCAGGTGATGCTGAGAACATTAGCACAAAGAAGCTTGTCTTACCTACCAAGCAGCTTGTCTTAAGTTTGAACTCAGGGACAGAATATTCTATGAATGTGACCAAAAAGGAGTTTCTAACATGCTTCATGGTGAGTCACTTTGTGAAGCCTGAGCATCTTGAACAGTAATTAATTGTAACCAAATAACACCTCTACAAATGGTTGTGATGCCAATTACCTATGGTTGTTATAAAGTTTATGAAATAATACATGTAAGGCGATTAGCATGGTACCAGGAGCAAAATGATTACTCAATAAATGTTAGTTAATAATGGTGATAATTACAACTATAATTATAAGAGAAAACCCTGCTTACTAAAAGAAACTTAGGACATATAAAAAAGCATAATGAAGAAACCAAAAATTTACCTTTAATTATGCCAGGCAAATCAATAGCCTTGTATTAGTATAACTTTTTTCCAGTTTTTTTTTTCCCAAGCATCTATACTAACACATATTTTTAAAATATGCATAGGATATTTTTAAAGTGCTTATTATTTCTAAATATTTTAATATATCATTTTACTTTAAATGTGGTATTTATATTACATATAAAATTATATATTAAATATTTTAAATATAAGCAATATGGTATCTTATATCACTCATAATATAAATAACGTATATAATTAGGAATATGTATACCCAGTTTTGTGTCAAGCAACCCCTTCCCTGGAGATGACTCTTCATGCCTTTCCCTATTCCACTAGCTTCATTGTTCAGGGGTCCTTCGGCCACTACCCTCTCTTCCACTGTCTAGAGAACCCTGCCCCTTGCTCCACGTAGGCCAGCCTGGGGTGGCAAGACTGGATTGTTCTAACAGTGACAATAGTGAGTGCGACCAGGAGGCCTGAACAGCCTGGTCCTGCTTGTGGGATCTGCTGAGCTCTGGTCACTTTATGTTGCCAATGAGCGGACTCTTTTCCCGTCAAGCTGTGCCCATGTTCATTCACGGGCCTCCCTTCTGCGCCAATCAGAAAGATGACATGTGGCCGTCTCTCTTGGTTGCCACACGTTAAGCCTCAGCTCACAATGGGCTCTGGGTCTGGAACTATCCTGGGCATTTGAAAGTGACATTGCTATTTCCTACAGTCTAAGACTTGTGAATCATTTCTAGCCAAAGGTAAAAATTTACATTTCAATGACCTGCAAGTTTTAGCACATTTAAGAAATTGGCCAGAGCTGTCTAGCCCTTACACACAGGTTTTGTTAATGAATTTGGCAGAGAGGAGTTGCATTCCTAGGCTAAGTATTAGAACAAAAAGGACCTGTTTTCCTACGTAGCGAATTGCTGAGAAATTATTCAAAATGTGACTTAAAAAGCCTCTTGCCAATGAGCTCAATTCTCTGAGCCATGAATTAGATAAAGGGCTTTTATAAACCCACAGAGGGAAACCCTCTGAGGATTTATGTGGGTGAGGAGAGAATGTCTGTTCAGTGCTACCACCTTCTCCCAAGTGCTTGTGCATGATGCAGAGGCTCAGGAACCTTGCATATAAATGCCAAGGCTGACTGGAGCTGCTGCAAGGGTGGGCTCAGTGATGCTCATGCTGCACCCTGGCACCAGACTCCCAGCTGCAGCTCACACTGGAGTGTAGCAGAGTGCTGCCTCTGCCCTGCCACAGGAGTCAGAGGCCACAGGGGAAAGAATGGTCAAGAGGGCAGGGAAGTCCTCCTCCCCAGTGCCTGAAGTGCCTGAAGACATTGTCCTTCCTGAAGAATAATTCTTCCTAAAAAAATAAACTCCTCCTAAATACCTTCCTAAAGATGTTGTCCTGGCCGGGCATGGTGGCTCACACCTGTAATCACAGCACTTTGGGAGGCAGGAGGATCACTTGAGCCCAGGAGTTCGAGACCAGCCTGGCCAACATGGTGAAACCCGGTCTCTACCAAAAATACACACACACACACACACACACACACACACACAAACACACACACACAGAAATTAGCCAGGTGTGGTGGCATACGCCTGAAATCCCAGCTACTCTGGAAGATCTCACCACTGCACTCTAGTCTAGGCAACAGAGTGAGACCCTGTATCCAAAAAAAAAAAAAAAAAAGGAAAAAAGAAAGATGTCCTTCCCCAACACTAATTCAGATAAGAGCTGAAGATATGAACGTCTCATAACGGCGAGGCTTATAGCTCCTGAGTGTATATGGAAGAGTGTTTTAAAGATGTTTCCATAGAAATGAAGTCCCACATACTAGGAAAAGAATTCCTTTCAGGAATAGAGCTCTAAGAATGAAGGATGTAGTGACCAACCAAGAAGATATCAGACTGCGACAGGATTTCGTGATGTCCTTTAACCAAGCTTTACCTAAACACAGGGGCACTCACAGGCATACAAAGCTATTCAATGCATTGACAATTTCTCCCTGCCTGCATATTCTGTGATATGAGATAAAAAGTCTATTTCTTGCCTTGTTTAACTTTGATTACCTATCAGGCTACCTGCCTTCCCTGACCCAGGTGTATCTCCGATTCGACTGTGCCTCATGCCCACTCCAATGGTGTGTGCCCTTGGACTGCCAGTGTGGAGCTCTGGCCTGGCTCCCACTAACTCCTTGGGCATGAGCACAACCTGGATATGACATCTGTCAGCCCAATGATGGCCAAGATAGTCTGGCAACACCTACTTTGTTTGATTCCCAAGAGATTCCAAAAACTATTTAGCAATCCTATGGAAGCTATGAGGGATTTCCTGTCTAATCAGGGTTTACATGCTGTTTGGGAAGGAAATAAGTAAGGAGCAAGAGGGTTTTTTAAAATATTGGAGCCAGAAAGATACAATGGGGAAGCATGTTCTGAAGTATTGTGCCAGACTCCCCCAGTATAAAAATTATAAAAGCACATAATTCCCTTCATGGATAGTCACGGGCCTAGAGATGTGATCTTTCTTGGGGTAAAAAACTCCATGTTTCTACCTCCAGTAGCTGTGTTCTCAAAGTTCAAGAAAGCATAGACCTAAGAACCCACATTGTTTTCTCAGGGCTAGAAAGCAGATTGGTATTAACAAGAGTTTTGGTGGATCCTGGAAGTGTGGCCTGGAAGCTGGTTGGCTCAGTTGGTTAGAATCTTGCAGCAAGCGGATTAAGTTTCCATCAGCAGATGGCTCAGCCAGAATTCTTCCCGTTTGTGGCTACACTCATTACCCCTCATTTTTTTGTGTGGTCACATCAGGACAGATGAATGAGTGTTTGTATCATTCTTCCTTTAATCCAGTACATCTGTATTGAGTACAATAGCCAGCACTGGAGTAGGTGCTTCAAGATATAAAAATAAGTGTAAGTGTATAAAGTAGTTGAAGATTGCTTCAAATTCATCATTTTCTTTTTCCTCTTCATTCTAAGGCTCTCGAAGCTGAAATCTTTAACTGGAAATCTCAGCCCTAAGTTTTCCAGGCGTTGTGATCCAAGTCAGCAAGGTATTAGCAGTTATACACTCTCCGCTTGTTGGAATCTGGGATTTGTCTGACAACTGCGTGCCCTTGATCAAAGCCATGACCAACTGCCCAGTCATAATTGTGCTATTATTGCTTTTGTTTCTTCATCTGTACCTAAAGAAGCCTCCTGGGCATAATGTTTTTCTTTAAATGCTAAACTGGGCCGGGCGCGGTGGCTCACACCTATAATCCCAGCACTTTGGGAGGCCGAGGCGGGTGGATCACAAGGTCAAGAGATCAAGACCATCCTGGTCAACATGGTGAAACCCCATCTCTACTAAAAATACAAACATTAGCTGGGCATGGTGGTACATGCCTGTAGTCCCAACTACTTGGGAGGCTGAGGCAGAATTGCTTGAACCCAGGAGGCAGAGGTTGCGGTGAGTCGAGATCGCGCCATTGCACTCCAG
Organism: Cacajao melanocephalus; assembly: GCA_963573385.1. Classification (NCBI taxonomy): domain Eukaryota; kingdom Metazoa; phylum Chordata; class Mammalia; order Primates; family Pitheciidae; genus Cacajao; species Cacajao melanocephalus. Next base: position 22,531 of record CAUYLG010006827.1, on the reverse strand, counting down.
CCTGGGTAACAAGAGTGAAACTCTGTCTCAAAAAAATAAAAAAATAAATAAATAAATAAATAAATGCTAAACTACTTTTATGAGGTTTGGAGAGTTCGCCTAGCTTTTGCCAGTACCTATTCTTGATGAATGAACACTGATCTCTCTGTAACCAGCATTACTGAGTGGAGTCTTAGACTACACTTGGGCCACCCCTTGACTTGCATGCTGTCTTCTGCCTACACCTCTTCCACATCAGGAACACTTAGCTATTGATGCTGTTTGATTAGGGATGAGCATGACATCTGCCATTGGGATGACTGGCGAACAGTCCCTTATGATCTACCTTTGGTCTAACTGTGTCCTGGCTTCCTCCCTCTAACTCACACTGAGGTTTCTGCATAAATTAGAGCTGAAACTCTCAGGACATAAAAACTTGTGATAGGTGAATTCTACCATCCATTTTATGCTAGTTGTCGGTATTATTCCTTTCCCATATGGATAGAACCCAGTATTGTAATCTCTCAAGCAATTCCTAGATCAAGGCTGTTTCACTCTCCATGTCAGCATTTCTCAAAGCTTTCAAACCCAACTATCTCATCTGTTTAAAGCAAAGAATGTTAAATTCCTCCATTTCTGCATTGTTTTGGCCTTACCAAACATGCATCTCTAGGCTGAAAAGCCAGAACTTTAGAAGTTAGAAGAATGAGAAACTTATATAAATAACAAGTACGTAAAAATCATAAGTACTAGCTGTACTACGTTAATTAGCAGTAAAATGTAATTAGCTGTAAAATACAGTAAGATGAAAAAGATGCGACCTAGAAAGCATCCAAAGATGTTGACAGTAACAAATTATTTGTCCTTCTGATTTTTAAAGTTCTTGAATTGCCTATGGAAGACACCTGTTGTCTTTTCTTCTAAGTATGCTCTCTTCTAGTGATAAAATCACTCTTCTTTCCTTTTCTTGCTCTGCTATTGTAGTGTCCCTGGTTACAAGGGTGACATGTGGACTAGGCCTTGCTAATCAGGGCACTCCATTCCCCCAGCCACAGGATTAGTTCAAGGATCATCACTTGACTTAAGGCAGACAAATCGGAGGCAGCCTATTTTGGGGTAGTAATGTTAACCTTAAGGACTATGGGAACTTACGTCTGTCAGGAGCTATTTTGTTCCCCATGTGTAGAAATCCTGCTACCATGGAGAAGAACAAGAACATAGGATGCAACAAAACATATTTCTGATGATGCCGCTGGTCCTAGCTAAGCTTGAAGCTCCATGTCTCATGAAATAGTCAATGGCATGAACACTTTGTGCTTTCCTTACATTCGCTTGAGTTAAATGACTCTCATTTTAAATCAAAACGTTCCTGACAAATATGGGTCTTCTCTTTAGGAATCATGAGGATTTAGCCAGGGACACAGTGAATTTATGGGGGAGAAAATAGTAGGGGTTCGTGTACACACAAGGCAAGTAATGTACAAAGCAAGCTCATAGTGATTGACAGGGTTTAGCTTTTAAAAGTATTTCTTCTCTTTCAGAGGGAGATTGACATTTGAAAACAAAAGATTTATTTTACTCTAGAGGCCCAAATAGTTATGACATGAAAACCACAGTTTTCAAATACTGCTGGCTGATGTCATTGGAAATTCCTGCATGATCAAGCAAACTTGAGGGAAATCCAACTGTTTTTCAAGGATTTAGAACTAAAGTACAATGAATCACATGACAAACCTCTCTGCCCTTCCACTTTGTCATGAAAACATTAGGTGCTGAGCTTTATCATCACATGAATGCAACATGATACATAATTTATTTTAGGACTGGGGTAATTTGCAGGCACTATCAACTGGCAGGATGGAATAGAAAAAAATGAAAGTAACAGTGTCTTGAACAGGACAGGAGCTTATGTCTCTCTCAAATGAAAGGAGTCCGAAAGCAGCCGGAGCAGAGCTGCTCTGGCAGCTCTACTAAGTCATCAAAGACCCAGGTCCCTCTCAGCTGCCCTCCCTGGGGCTCTAAGGTGGTTTCTTGAACTCTAGCATCATATTTTTGCTGTAGACAGCTAGACACATAGGAACCAAAAGCATTACCCTCCCTTTTTGGAAACTTCCCAGAAGTCACATGGAACTCTATGGCCAAACTTAGTCACATGGTCACTGCCAACTACTTCATGGCTTGGTGAAGGTAGTCTTTCAATTGGGTGCCAATGTGCCCAGGTAAAGAGCAGGGATCATATTACAAAAAAAAAGGGCAAAATGGATGTTTAGAGGTAACTAGTAGTCTGTGTGTGTTGGGAGGGGTATGTAATAGGGTGGAAGCAAGAATTAAGGGAGCCTGAATTTTTTGAGGTGAGCAGATATCAGTGCTTCCTAAACTAGGTATGTTTGAAAGGAGACTATCAAACTGTTCATGTCTCTTACTTCTTTGAAAAACTTTATGTTCCAGCTTTCTCCACTTTGTCTTTCATAAAAATCAAGTTTCAAAAATGCACACAGTAGGCATTTCCATTACCCATGGCTTTTTATTCATTGTATCAGCTAGGCTATTCATATATTTGCTGATAATGGCTATAAGTCAAGATTTTAATAATAAAAATGAAGTATGAATGCATTAGTTTCTCTCTTACTATGCATATTTTCTGTCTCTTCTCTCTGAAAAATGAAAGCAAAACAATCAAAGCTCTTAGATTCAATAAAAATTCATTTGGTTTAAACCTTTAGATGATGACAGAAAGAAGAACAATGCAGCTTGGAGGAGGTAGACTGAAAGTTCTTTCTCAACCGTTCATTGTTTATCAACTCCCACTACCTCCTCCTCACCTCTCTGCAGCCTTCCAAAATGTAAAAGGCCCTTTATGGGGCAGGTTGGGAAGTCTCTGCATGGAACTGTGTGTGGATTCTAGTCTGTGGCTGTTTGACTGGTTGACTGATTGGTGAGTAGGTGAGTTGATTTGATTGGTGAAATAAAGAAGGATTAAAGAGTTTCTAGAGACCTCCAGTCAAAATGTCACAATATGTTCATATTTTGATGTACTCATGCAAAACACATGGCAAAAATGTGTTTATTAATGTGAACTGTATACGATCGCTGGGATTTTATCATTTTACCAACAGACTAGTAATTTCATATGGTTCAGTCGAGTAATGTAAACAGAGAGAGAAAAGCAAAACGGCATGGTCAAGATCAAAAATAAGACAATCATGAGATTTGGAAAAGAATCACTAAGTGATGAAAGGGGCTGAAACTGCTGGCATGTATGAACTCTTGAACTCAGTGGTATAGGAGTGGCTCTTGTGGAATAATGAAGACTCAACATGCTCTGTATGAGATTTCTGTACTTCGCTGCCTGAATTAGTGGAGCCACCCTGATCCTTAAAGGAATCTGAAAAAAGCTACTTTAAACTGTTGTTTGGGGCAAGGCTCTTGATAAGCTACAGGTCTAGAAAAATAGGAAGAACCAGATATAGTCTCCCAACCTGGAGCCAAATGAAGCCACTGGCTGGCTAGATAAATCTGCATGTCACCACTGTCACATGAAGGCAGGAAAACTGAACTTCTGTTTTGTTACCAGATCTGGAAGCTAAATAATGACATCCATAAAACCACTGCACTGGGAAAATTGCACATAGCAGGAGAAAGAGAGTGAAAAACACTGAAAATAGACTTGCAAACTCGAAATGCAAAAGATACAAAATAATTTAATGCTAACAAAGACAACTTTGAATCTTTAACATGAATTTATTTTAAAGGAAATAAACTTTTTAATAAAAGTTTTATATTAAATCATAAAACTAAAAGAATGAGAAAATAATCCGAAAATTTCAAAATAAAAACTCATTGAAATAAAAATTTAGTAGATGCCATTTACTTTAGATTGGAATGAATGAAGAGACAATAAATGAATTTGTGTAGGACATAGCACAGAGAGACAAAGAGTTTAAAATTATGGCTGAACTGTTACAAGATACAGGATAAATGAAAAATCTCCAACATATATCTAATGGAAATGCTAGAAAAAGAGATGGGAAAGAATAATAAAGAGTAATTATGTGAAGAGACAGTAACTTCAACTTCTAGTTAAGAAAGTATTTATTACTGCTTCTTACCAAGATTTTACTAACGTGACAGTAAAAAGGTAACAAAGAAATAAATCTATTAAGTTATAGCTAGGAGAAATGAAAACAGATCTAAAACTTAAGCTAGAAAATAAATGAATAAATTCTAGCAGATTTGACAAACAAGAGCTTAAACCAAATTCACAAAGAGAGAAGTCAACGGTAACCAATATGATTTATACCTCAAAAACCAAGAATGGTTCAGAAATCGGAGACTTCGATATATCTAACGGGAAAATTGGTTCAAAGTCTTCACTGAAGAAGCAGTGAAGTACCCAGATCTCCTTTTTTAACAGGTCCAGCCAACTCACCACCCCTCCTCACTCTCTGGGAAAAGACTGGAGTTTTGTTTGTTGGAGAAGTTATGCTGAGGGACTCTGGAATCAGGGAAAACAGGCACAGATGAAATGGCTCAAGTACAATTCCAAGTACTGAAGAAAATGTGTTTCTAGGTTGCCAGGGCTCACCAAATTCTCTCCTAAAAGAAAAAGACCCACAACAATGTATGTTATTTTGAAATTTCCAGGCCCTGGAGATTAAGAAGAGAATCCTGAAGTCAGGAGTTCAAGACCAGCCTGGCCAACATGGTGAAACCCTGTCTCTACTAAAAATACAAAAATTAGCTGGGCGTGGTGGTGAGTGCCTATAATTCCAGCTACTCGGGAGGCTGAGGCAGGAGAATCTCTTGAACCTGGGAGGCAGAGGTTGCAGGGAGCCAAGATGGCGCCACTGCATTCCAGCCTGTGTGACAAGAGTGAAACTCGTCCCCCTCACCCCAAAAAGGAGAGAATCTAATATATTTTAAATATTATTTAAAAAAATTGAAGCACAAAATGTCAAGAATAAGAAATTTAAACTGCTCAACAGCAAATTCTGGAAAATTTTCTAGTCTAGAATTTTCTTTCTTCTTGTCTTTCTTTGTTTTTGTTTTTGAGATAGTTCTCTGTCACCCAGGATGGAGTGCAGTGATGTGATCTCAGCTCACTTCAGCTTCTACCTCCCCTCCTGGGCTCAAATGATCCTCCCACCTCAGCCTCGTTAGTAGCTGGGACATGGACACCACCATGCCCAACTAATTTTTTTTTTTTTTAAGAGATGGGGTTTTGCTGTATTGCCAGATTGGTCTCAAACTCTTGGACTCAAGTGATCTACCTGCCTCAGCCTCCTAAAGTGCTAGTAGTCTAGAATTTTATACTCATCCAAACTATCAATTGACTATGAGAATGAAATAAATATCTTGTTTTTCAGGCAAGCAAGGCCTCAAAAAATTTACCTTCTGTGCACCCTTCCTCAGAAAGCTATTTGAGAATATACTCCATCAACATCAAAACATAATCCAAAAAAGGACAAAAGCATAAGATCTAGGCAACAGTGAATTCAATTAGAAAAGAGGAAAAAGGAATCGAGACAATTAAGGGAGATTCCTGGATTACAACTGTGCAACCAACCTAGGAAGCAACCAGTTCCTGATTGGAAGAGGAGGTTGAAGGACTCCAAGAGAGATATCTATAAGACATAAATAAAACTGACAGATTATCTGATGTGTCTGATCATATGAAAATATGTTTTAGGCTGGGTATGGTGGCTCACGCCTGTAATCCCAGCACTTTGGGAGGCTGAGGTAGGTGAATCACGAGGTCAGGAGTTCAAGACCAGCCTGGCCAAGATGGTGAAACCCTGTCTCTACTAAAAAAGATACAAAAATTAGCCAGGCGTGGTGGTGGGTGCCTGTAATCCCAGCTACCCGGGAGACTGAGGGAGAGAATTGCTTGAACCGGGGAGGTGGAGGTTGCAGTGAGCCAAGCTCGTGCCACTTCACTCCAGCCTGGTGACAGAGCAAGATTCCATCTCAAAAAAGAAAAAAAAAAAATTGAATCAAAAAGCCAAAGACAATAGCTAAGAATAATGTATGACTTCTCAGATGACATACACCCAACAATAAATAAATCTGTTCCTACACATGTTATAGTAAAATAGAAGAATGTAAAGGACAAAGAGAAAGCTACCAAAGTAGAGGAATAAAAGTTAGACTGGCAGAGGCTTCTTCTTAGAAGAAAGAACTTCTAGACTCTTCAGAAAAAATAGGCAATATCGGGACATAATTTCAAAGTGTTGAGGGTAGAAAAATGCTGTCAACATACACATTTATATCGATATAAACTATCATTCAGGAATAAAACTAAGCCATTTTTAAACAAACTAATAGAATGTATCTGATATGGTTTGTTTGTGTCCCCACCCAAATCTCATCTTGAATTGTAATCCTCATAATTTCCAAGTGCCTAGGGACAGACCTGGTGGGAGGTGATTGGATCCCGGGGGTGGTTCCCCCATGCTGGTCTCCTGATAGTGAGTGAGTTCTCACGAGATCTGATAGTTTTATAAGGAGCTCTTTACCTTCACTCCTCACTCTTCTCTCTCTCGCCGCCAGGTAAAGAAGGTCCTTGCCTCCCTTTTGTTTTCTGCAATGATTATGTTTCCAGAGGCCTCCCCAACCATGTAGAACTATGAGTCAATTAAACCTCTTTCCTTTATAAATTTTCTTTAATGTGAAAATGGACTAGTGCAATATCACTCATAGAACAATAAGATGTACATCCTCTAAAAGAACAATTAGAGAATGTATTTCAGTACAAATACAAGTGAATTTAGGGGAACAGAATAGAAAAATTGATAATGGTAAATTTCATCAACAATTAGCTATTTATTTACAAAATTATTAAAGTTTTGTGCTTTTAAAATAAGGTGTAAAACTAAAACTCTAAGAAATAATAACATGAGGGTGGAAGTGTTCTTGGGGAGTTAAAACCTTCTCAGGTTCTTATGGCAGGAAAGAAAGAGAACCCTGGTATACATTTTGAAAATTCAAGGGTATTCATCAATAGAGTAGAAGGAGTAATGCTCTTATCTGGTTGGAGTGTAAGTTTGTACAACTTTAAAAAGCAAGTTGGCCATATCTAACAAAGTTAAACTGTACAAACTCTAAAAGCTACATGTAGATGCCAGAGAAACTCTCAAAACCTGCGCAAGAGATGTGCATGAGAATGTTCGTTGTCACATTATTTGTGATGCAAAATGTTAGACGCAACCTAAATGTCCATCAAAGAAGAATGATTAAAAAATTGTTAATGGTCAAATTTGTTCATACAATGAAATACAGCAAAAAAATTGATAGATTCAATTAAAGTATAAACAGCATCAGTGTAAAAAATGTTGACATAAAACAAGTTAGAGAATATGTACGAAATAATATAATTGCATAGTTTGAAAAAACACAATACAACTCTGTGTTGCTTATTACAGTAAAAGTATAAACATTTCTTGGGAATTAGAAACACAATACAGGATAGAGTTTAGCTCTGAGAAGAGAGGAAAGCACATGGAATTAGGGAGACGTAGTTAGGTGATTTCAACTGTGGATGTAACATTTTCTTGTTTTATTTTGTTGTTGAGTATGAAGCAGTTGAGCAAAATGTTAACATTTGCCCAAATTGGGTGCTGAGAACACAAGTGTTCATTTTCTTGTTCCTTATTCTTCTCTGTATGCTTGAAATATTTCATAGTTTTAATAATTTTTTTTCCTCAGGGGCTCCAGGCCCTAACTAAAAATAATATTTAAAAAAGAAAGTGACCCAGAAGCCAAAGAGAAGGAATAATAAGAAAAAAACATACAGGACCTAGCATCACACTATCTCATAAAATCAGGAATGTAACTGTCTTATTCATTGTCATGTTGATATCATGTCTAACATGTAGTTTGTGCTTAATACATATTAATTAAATGAATAAATTAGGATGTTTGGGAAGTAAGAGAAATAAAATACACAAGGAGTGGAGGGGAAGAGTGGCCTTTGAACATTTTTGTTTACATAACACGTATTTTTCAAAATACTTTTTAAAAATGATGTATCACTTGCACATTTTGGATTGACACCCTCCAAAAAATTATCATTATCTGAATAGTTACGAAGGGTGTAATTTCCAGCATATTATAACTATCGACATTTAAAAATAAAACCTTTACATTGCGTTTTAAAACATATCCAAAGGAATCTAAGTACCATAGTAATTTCATACACATTATCCACTTAAAAAATGGATGTGTTATATCTACGAAAAAAAATTATATTGTCTCAAAAGACACATAAAGATAAATGCCAAAAATGAGGAAAATATATAAGCTCAGCTTTTAAAGTGGGAAATTTTACATTATTCCTTTTTGTGCTTCAAGTTTCCCTCAAAGACATTTATCTTAATGTAGTAATTTTACTTACAAATTTTAGTTTTTTTACTCCATCATACTTTGCCAACAAAACACGTGTGTGTGTGTGTGTGTGTGTGTGTGTGTGTGTGTCCGTCCGTGTCCACGTGCAGGCGCGTGTGGAATTTAATGCTTCAATTCCTTGTGACTAAGTCTTTAAATAATAAAATTTCTTCTGGATTGGTTATCATTGTAAGTATTAGAAACATTAAGTTAATGAAAATAGCAAGAATATGTTAGAAAGTTTGATAATGATTAAATACAAGGGTAAGATTTTATTGAAAACGTATCTGTTAATATGAATAGGGCATGTAAAATTTTCACCTTTTTCATGTGTTAGTAGATGGAGATACATACTGTTAAAATAAGGTAGAGTTCAACAATGTTATTCCCATTTTGTTTTCATTGTTATAAACTGAGAAACCATATTTAGCCAAGTACAGCCTGTGTCCGCAAAAACTATGGGATCAGTCTACCTGAGTTCAAATTCCAGCTCTGTCGTTTCCTATCTCTCTGACCTTGGACAAGCGGTTAATCTTCTGAGCTTTTTTTTTTTCATCTGTAAAGAAGGGATGACAATAAAACTTACCTTATGGGGGTCTTGTGAGTATTAAATGGGTTAATACTTATAAAGGGCTTAAACCTGTCCCTGGCACATAGTAACTTTCTCCAAGTATTTAAGCAAAGTGCTAAATAAGTGGATGGAATAGAAAGAGATTTGCTGTAGTAGAGTTCCCAATTGTATTTATGCCTCTGAGTTATTTGCAAAAAAACAAAAACAAAAACAAAAAACAAATCACATGATGATCTGTTATTATTTTTAACAATATATGAAGTGACAACTAGATTAGGTCTTCCTAAGTTTCCTTTAAAAGCTAAGAATTGAAAACCACCTGATGTGAGAAAGAAATTGTTACCCAGTCATCAGGATCATTTCCTTTCTCAGTGCCTGCGCTAATGTCCCTAACTTTGCTTGGTGACTGAGAGGTCTTTATACCCCTGGATCATCAGTAAAGTTCTAAATGAGAAAGCGATAAGGCTTTTCTTGCCTTTTTTTGATCCAGCAACAAAGGCAGATTGTAAAATGGATTATTTGTCCGAAGGCAAGGTAACAAGATTGGTTATAGGTAGGGGCGCATCTGGAAGTCTGAAATCTTCACATTGACCCCCATAGAACTGTGGTTGATTGTGAACCTTGGACATTTTTGTGACTCCCCAGCAGCTAGTGCTTCCCTGTTGGAGGTCTACTGATGAAATTCTGAGTCTGGGGGTGGAAGCAGCTACATGGGATCCATTTTAGTCTGGACAAAAGGAAGCAGCTGGAATAACTTAGTTCCAGGAGGGACGAACAGCCATTCCCTTAGCTCACAGGACAGAGCATCTCTGGCAGTCAGCAAACTTGGAGCTGGAGAGCAGCTGGGCTTGTGAGCTGATTTGTGTTTCAGGTGTCACCTTCCAGCATTGCATAAAGCCCAGAGTGCAAAATTCCCTCTACAGCCAAGAACTCGTCAGCCTGACCCAAATGCTAGGTTTGAATCACAGATGTGGCTTTGCCTTTATTCACCTATTGATATCAAATTCTCCTATACAAGAACTTCCTCTTTGTATTGGTTGGAAATGGGATTTTTAGCTGTATCCCTACATATACATTTTAAACCTACAAGTGAATTCAAATAGCCAGTTATTTTTTAAATTACCAGTTATTTTTTTTTAAATTCCAGATCACAGCTGGCTAGGAAATGCTTCTTTGCTTTCATGAGATGCATGTGGGTGTGGTGGTGCACACACACACACACACATACACACACAGCCTTTGCCAAGAGGTGCCCACTGAGGCTTTTATTACCTCAGTGACACATGTAACTTGCTTCTGGCCTCATGTGCTAATACATTTCAAATACCAGTGGAACATCACCTGATTGGGACTGCTCTCAGGTTATCAGTTATATTTTGTTGCCCCTATTTTTGGGAAACTGGGAGAGGTAAGATGTGCACAGAGAATCAATAAATTTCTTGAAATTATGTGTACGTGTGAGAGCATTTGCCATGCCTCAAAGGCTTTATATAATTTTATAAAGGCATCCAGTAATCAAAAGCCAGGATTTAGGCTTGGCGCGGTGGCTCACGCCTGTAATCCCAGCACTTTGGGAGGCCGAGGTGGGCGGATAATGAGGTCAAGAGATCGAGACCATCCTGGCCAACACGGTGAAACCCCACCTCTACTGAAAAGACAAAAAAATTAGCCAGGCTTGGTAGCATGCGCCTGTGGTCCCAGCTACTCGGGAGGCTGAGGTGGAAGAATCGCTTGAACCCAAGAGGCAGAGGTTGCAGTGAGCCAAAATTGTGCCACTGCAGTCCAGCCTGGTGACAGAGCAAGACTCTGTCTCAAAAAAAAAAAAAAAAAAGCCAGGATTTAGAGAATAGGCCATTTCCATAGAAAGAGAGAACGAAAAGGGTTAAAGAAAAGATAAAAAGCTATCTTTCAAAAGGTCCTACAAGATTATTTATAGAAACAGCATCAGACGATGAAAACTGACAAAATTATTTTCCAATGTTACGTGGTCTGGTATCATCAAGGGAACCTTGCATCTGATTAAAAATAATTATTGCTGGCATTAAATCCAGTTGGAATCACCATGCACGATTTATCTTGTATTTCATGCTGCTACCATATGCCTGACATTGTGGTACAGAAACATTCTCTTTCATTCTGATAAATAGTACTTTGTAAATATTTAGAGACAGGAGCTCTGGATTGCTGAACAATTCTGACAGGGAACATGTACAAATGAGCCTGTTATTCGTGTTTCTGGCAGAGACTCTCTTTGAGGTGTGGGACCCAAAATCATTCATGAAGCTGAGATTCCTTTCCCAAAAGTCTTGTTCAGAATTAACGGCAATTGGGGGAGCATGGTTGGGCAGTCTAGCATGAGCCACGCTGCCCAAAGTGCACACATCAGTGAGACATTTTGTTGTCTGGCGTGTGCTGGATAAGTTGATAAACTGCTACGTTTATTAAGCTGGCTTTTCCTGGAACATTTGATTCAAGAAACCATACCCAACATGACCTTATTCAGAGATGGGGTCTGTAGAGAAGTAACCAAGTTAAAATGAGGTCCTTAGGACAGATTAGCTGGCTCCCTAGCTAGCATCCACAGTGACAAAGTTTATAGTTTGATGTCTGTTGTCTCAATCCCTTGTGAGACTACTCTGTTAGCTGGGACTCTGGTACCCTGAAAAAACCCTTTCGAGTTTATTTGACTTAAATACTAGGTTGTGCGGGTCCCTGACTCTTCTGGGGATTTGAGTTGGGCTGTGGTGCTTATCCTTCTTGTTTATGTGTGGGAGTACCATCCCCACAATTAGAATTTTTACAGGAACATTTCAAAAATGTAACTGCAACATTCACTTATCGTTGGAGTCAGGTTTAAACTTTCTGCTCTTGTCATTTATGGCTATCTGACGTCTCCCCGGAAATAAGGAAACTTGCCAAATTGACATCGTTGATGATGTTTCTAGAAGCCTATGGAAAATCATTCTCGGAAACTTCCAGATTATTTCCAAGGGACTTTTTTTTTTTAAAGAAAAACCCCATCTTTCCCAAGGAGATTCTACCCCTGTTCTGAAGAATGCAGCTTTAAACTTAGCAGCTGTCAGGAGCAAGGCTGGACATCTCGGGATACTGTACGTGGAAAAACAAATCAAACTGTTTTTTCTCTGCTTTCACGCCACAACGACAATCAACACAGAGCACTTCTGTGACCAAAGGTGCATGGGGGTTCCCCCCCCAACACGCAAACACTCAATTCTGCAGTGGACACCAGCTGGGTGTCCTCTAATTCAGATCCAGCACTATCCACCTGGAGATAGTGTTAGAACCTGCAGGTTGAGGGCTCAGTCCTCAAAACTGTCCTCTCCACCTCTGATGCCTGCCACAAGCACTAGGCAATGGCAATGCTACCTGTGTTTCTGACCAACCAGATGTAAATCAGGGTTCCCACCACCTCCTCCTCAGGTTTGAATAATTTGCTAGAGCGGCTCTCAAAACTCAGGCAAACATTCACATATGTTTATCAGTTACTTGAAAAGACAAAAATAAATAGGTCAGGAGCGATATTGGGTGACGTTTGGAAGCGTCTCGAACATGGGAGCTCCTGTCCCTGCGGAGTTGCGGTGCACGACCCTTTCACCTGCCTGTAAGCCTCCATGTGTTCAGCTGTTTGGAGGCTCTTCTAACCCTGTCCTTAATCTTCAGTGCCTATCCTCTTCCTAGAGGTTGGGAGGTAGAGCTGAAGGTCCCAACCCTCTAATCCTGCCATCGTCTTTCTGGTGACCAGTCCCCATATGAAGCTGTACCTAGGGGTTTCAATCACGAGTCAACTCATTAGCATAGAAAACACATCACTCTGCAGATTCTAAGGATTCTAGGAGTTGTATGTCAGGAAACAGAGGTCTAAGATCAACTATAGACTTCACAATATCACGGTCATTTTATATCTTACCTGTTCATTGTTAGAAATCATTTATTCATCTTGACTACATCTTCCTAAGTACTTGCTATGTGTTATTTATCAAGGTAAAAGAGTTTTTCTCCTCAGCAAAGTCAGAAACTGGTAGCTCTTTGATATAGAAAATGAACTGTGCAAAAAATTAAGCCAATTGTCATGAAAAACAAAGAGCAGGAGGAAGAAAGTGGAGAAAAATGTAAGGCAAAGAAGCAAATTTATTGTTATTCAAGTGCTCAGAATATCTGCTCTAGGAAGTTAGAGCGCCGGCTTCCATGTTCTCCTGAAACTGTGGACCAGAGCCCAGCCATGCTATCAGAAAGAGGGAGGGAGGAGTGACAGAGAAGAAGAAGTGGATAATAAGGGAATGTTTGTAAAGTTTTGAGACACAGAGAAAAAGAGAAAATTATATGTCTGTGTATATTTTCTTCTGATTTAAAGATAAATACCAAGGCTTTTTTAAATAGTCATCAATTCCCTAGCTCAATAGATTTAATCATATTTTAAAATAACATTTATATATATTATGGGCTCATGGGATTTTAAAAAATCCCTTATTGGATAAAAAATACTTCACGTGGAAAAATTTGGGTCTTACAGCCAATGCACCCAGTTGAACTAGGTTGACATCTCCCTTACGAAAACAATAGAGGACTGAGAAAAGAACAGGCAGCATTTTTCACTAACTGGTGAGAAGGACAAGTTGTTTAAATCTGAGTTGCAAAAAGAACACATGCATGAGGACTGCTGTCCAAAGTCATTATTAAGGATGCATGATTCATTTCTGACTGTGTGTGTGGCACTTTCTAGTTTTAACCACAATGGACTATGAGAGAGGCAGAGGACTACTGGAGGAGGCTGCAGTCACCCCGATTCCTTATAAAGAACGTGGAAAAGTAAGATGTGGATTCTGCAGGAGGAGCAGCCCTTCTCCCGTCAATGAGACCTGAAGAGAACATCTCGGGAACAGAGGGTTGATGCACAGTGATAATGGAAACCTGCAGCTCTGGCTGAAATGAATCTGGTAACGTGTTGAGAGGTACTGGACACTCGAGAAACAGAGATGAACGGTTCTTGCTTAGTGCTTCAGGGCCATCTCAAAGATACCGTTGTGAACCTGTGTCTTTAGTGCTTTTGAGAAGGTACTTGGTACCTAAAGTATCCCATCTCCTGAGAACAGAAGGTTTCCTCTCTATGTCTTTGTACATGCCTGTATTGGTCAGGGTTCTCTAGAGGGATAGAACTAATCGGATATATGTATATATAAAGGAGCCTTTATTGAGGAGAGTTGACTCACAAGATCACAAGGCGAAGTCCCACGATAGGCTGTCTGCAGGCTGAGGAGCAAGGAAGCCAGTCCGAGCCCCGAAACCACAGAAGTGGGAAAGTCACCAGGGCAGCCTTCAGTCTGTGGCTGAAGGCCTACGAGGCCCTGGCAAACAACTGGTACAAGACCAAGACTCCAAAAGCTAAAGAACTTGGAATCTGATGTTCGAGGGCAGGAAGCATCCGGCACAGGAGAAAGATGAAGGCTGGAAAACTCAGCAAGTCAGCTTCTTCCACCTCCTTCTGCCTGGTTTTTCTAGCTATGCTGGAAGCCGACTGGATGGTGTCCATCCATCCACAGACTGGGTCCTCCTGTCCTGATCCACGACTCAAATGTCAATCTCCTCCAGCAACAGCCAGATACACCCAGAAACAACATCCTACATCCTTCAGTCCAAGCAAGTTAACACTCAGTATTTACCTTCACAATGCCATTAAAATGTTACCTTCTCACTTCCTTCTATCTTTCTCAATCTCAATGAATCTTCAATGATTCTATTAAATATCATTCTTGCCCCATGAAATTTCTTGACATACCTAGGTAGTGGTGATTTATGTCATCCATAAAATTTAGTATTTATATTTCCTAGCCGATATGAATTTTGATCTACTATGATACTACGTTGGCAAGAAAAACAAAAACAAAAAAACCCATCCCTAAGTAATGACCTCCAGTATTAAGAGATACCATCTCTTTCTCTCTCTCTTTCTTCTTTCTTTCTCTCTCTTTTTTCCCTTTCTTTCTTTTTTTCTCTTTCTTTCTTTCCTTCCTTCTTTCTCTCTCTCTCTCTTTCCTTCCTTCCTTCTTTCTTTTCTTTTTTTTTTTTGGGTCTCTCTCTGCTGCCCAGGCTGGAGTGCAGTGGTGCAGTGTCTGCTCACTGCAGCCTCTGCCTCCTGGGTAGCTGGAGGTACTCCTGCCTCAGCTTCCCGAGTAGCTGGGATTACAATCATGCGCCACCACACTCAGCTAATTTTTGTATTTTTAGTAGAGACAGGATTTCACCATATTGGCCAGGCTGGTCACGAACTCCTGGCCTCAAGTGATCCACCGCCTTGGCCTCCCAAAGTGCTGAGATTACAGGAACAAGCCACTACACCTGGCCCACTTTATTTTTCTATATCAAACTTAAAGACTCAGAAACCCTGCTCGACAGGATGGAAAACATCAATCTCAGCTCTTTTAGGGGCTTCCCACCACTACCGTTAAATAAAGGCCCTGGGGGTCAATTCAGCAAAGTCTTGGCCTTTTGTCTTCCGGATACTGCTGAAGTGCTCTTTGTCCAAGCCCATGTGGTCCTTTGATGGCAATCTCAAAGGGCTGGAGACTAGCACCCCGGACACAGACTTGCCTAAGAACACAACTTGGCTGGGTGCGGTGGCTCATGCCTGTAATCCCAGCACCTTAGGAAGACAAGGCAGGTGGATCATGAGGTCAAGAGATGGAGACCATCTTGGCCAACACTGTAAAGCCCTGTCTCTACTAAAAATTAGCTGGGCATGGTGGCCCACACCTGTAGTCCCACTTACTCGGGAGGCTGGAGCAGAAGAATTGCTTGAACCCGGGAGACGGAGGTTGCAGTGAGCCAAGATCGTGCCACTGCACTCCAGCCTGGCACCTGGCGACAGAGCAAGACTCTGTCTCAAAAAAAAAAACAAAAAAACACAATTCTACCCCTCTGCCATTTTCCTCTTGGGATTACAAGCGCCATAGGGTGTTATAAGGGTTAAGTCTTGAAACCTTGGAATCCAAAAAGCTCAACCCTAATCTAGTCTCAAAGACTCTTCTGCACCCTGGCTCTCATATCATTTCCACTCCTCACACTGCAAATACTTCCCAGTAAACTATACTCTTCTGATGAATCCTTAGTGACTGTCTTTCAACGAGTCTTTGGAAATATATCCAGAGGATGGGGTTGGGAACAGGACTACTGATACTGGCCAATTTTCTTTTTATTTTTTTGGATGTGCTTTTACACAAGACAGTTTTCTTTTTACTACTCACCCAACTATACTCTCATTTGGTATTCACCATCTAGAACTTGATAGTTATTGCTCAGTAGCTTTTCAACTTCAGTGTCTCCTCTGCCCCACTAGTTCTAAGTTTCTGCAGATGTTGACCATACATCAAAAATCTTGACATTCCCTACAGTGCCAGGCAGACAATGATTTATTTTTATTGACAGATAAAATCAGTTAGCTAGGTTCTTCATTTTATTATTTAAGCCCATTGTGCCCCTTTTCTCTTTGCTGAAACTGCCAGCAAGTGAGGTTTTCTTGTAGGGCCTTTTTTTTTTTTTTAAAGGAGAAAGAGATTCATTATGACTTATAATATTTATAGAACTTGGTTCAAACATAATTACTTCTTTTCTATATGCCCCCATAAAATATTTTAGCCCCTTTTCTTTATTTCTCAGCCCTAGATATTGATGAGGTGAGGGTGAAGTGGCTGAGAGCTCAGATTCTGGAGCCAAATTACTTGAATCAAAAATCTGGCTGTGCTCCTTCCTAGGTTTACAGCCTTGCACAGGTTTCCTCATTTGGAAAAAAAGTGATTACAGTAGTACCTATCTCATGTAAGAATTATATGAGTTTATACACAGAAAGTACTTGAGGCAAAGTAGACATTCAAAATACTGTAACTATTAATATATGCTGATTTGACTAATGGCACTTTATTGTTAATTTAGACATTCCTAATCATAATAGTAAAATGACAATAACTTGGAGTAAATGGAAGAAAAAGAGATGTATACTAATAAAAAATGAATTTTTAGAATAAGTCACTGACAGAACTAAAATAATGACGTGTTTCCTAAACAAGGCCCTTTGATGATCTGCTTTAAACAGAAGAAAATAATCTCTAGTTAGTGTATCAGTTTTTATAAAGGGTGCTTCTAAAGTACCTAAGTGTTGAAAACAATATGTTCCTTTCAGCACTTTAGAGGCTTAATCTACTTTAAACATTGCATACGAGATATATGCACAATGTTTTACAAACCAAATAAATATGAGTGCGGTTGTCCATTTATCGAAAAGTCACTATATTATTCTAAATATACCCAGTTACATGATGTCTAAAGGGTCACAAATGCTAACTTGGCCCAAATCAATGAAGTTTTTCAACACTGTAATTATTTATCTGAATATGCCAAATACAAATGACCTAGGATATTTCTAGCAACTGAGTTGGGCCCATATTTTGCTTTGCAAAGGATGGTAGAGATGTGGCTTACTTTGAGATGCAGATTTGTTTGCAGGCGGTTTATTGGGAGTACTCTGAGGAACAGTATCTTTCAGGACATGAAGGAAGCAGCACTGGGCAGAGGGAGAGGAACAATAATCCAGTTACAACAGAGGTCTCTTTTGATCCCATAGGAAGCTCTGGAGCTTGAGTCGCCCTTCAGAATTACGCAAATCGAAGAAAGGATCTGAGCTTTTGTGTAACCACCACTAACATCCACACCCATACCCATGTTCCTCTCTACCCTATATATTGACCAGCCTGGGGAGGGAGAGGGCATCATGAATTGGGCAAGGTAGCTCCCTTCATCTCTTGGCAGTTCTTAAAGGGTAACTTTCCTGGGACCTTTCAGCAGCCAACACTGCAGGAAGCTGACGGAATGAGGGTCTAGATTCTAAAAGCAGGATTTGAGTGCCATACCATAGCATCCACTACACCACACGAAAGAGGAAAAATACATACGACTTGACTTTACCCTTCTGGTTTGCTGTATCACAAGCAAGTGCTATAGATTCTACTAAAGATGCTCCTTTACTTAACAATGGGGTTAAACCCCATAAACCCATAAGTTGAAAATATTGTAAGTTGAAAATGCATTTAATACACCTAACCCACTGAACACCATAGCTCAGCCTAGACTACCTTAAACATTCTTAGGACACTTACATTAGCCTATGGTTATGCAAAATCATCTCACACAAAACATATTTTATAATGCAGTGTTAAGTACCTCATGTAATTCATTGAACACTGTACTGAAAGTGAAAAACAGAAAGGTTGTATGGGTACTCCAAGTATAGCTTCTACTGAAGACGTGTCATTTTGGCACAATGGTAAAATCAAAAAATTTTAAGTTGGACTATTGTAAGTCGGGGTCATCACCATCTGTAGTGGATCCTAATTTCAGGGCTGAACAAGTTAGCTGTGGACTTATTCACAGGACCAGGGTCCTTCTGTGGAAATTGGAAGTACTATATGGGAAGTAGCCATAATGGGAGAAAAGAGTCACCTAGATCTGTTTTAAACTGAATATCCATGAACAGCCCCTTAACAAGGCTTATACCACTTTAATAAAGCATGTTCCCAACCCTTGTGATTTTTCCCCTAGGGTCAAAAGAATAGCTCATTCACATCTTGCCTATTGCATTTATTTGGATTCTCCCCGGGCAAGAAAGGGGAATCAATCTGGCAATTATGTGGACGATGAAACTCATAGGATTTTCTTCCTCACCATCGTATCTGTACTGAAAATGAGAAATTAGGATTCTGCCTCAGTATTGCAACTTGTACATATCTTGCTCCTTCATGGGGTCATAATACAGTACATTTGTTTCAAATCCGATTAAAACCCAGGGGTAAAAAATGCATATTAATTGATCCATGCATTTAGGTGAATAATAAATTTGAGTCCCTAGATTGATTTTTCTGGGGAAGCCAATAAAGTGAGAAATCTTGCATTATTTATCACTGATGAACCAATGTAGTGTTTAAGGCAGTTGAACTGGTGTGCATTCTGTCTCCCCAGAGAAAGTAGCAGGCTTATTCAAGAGAGATCAGATCTTTTTTATACAGTATCAGATTTGTACTCCAAGTCTTTCAAAACTTGACAGAAGGGTCATCCAGAGCTGGCTTCTTGCTTTTCAGGTGAGGAAACCTGTGTACAAGGAAAGACAATTCCTTAGAAGACAAGAGACCCAAATGAAACCAAGTGTATTTTTACCAATCAGATGAGTCATTTTTCACACGAGGTTAATTATCGTTAATGACTTTAATTAAGGAGTCATGTGAAGTATTTATCATGAAAAATGTGGATCCATGTGGTTTTGGCTATTGGATTTAGCTCTCTGCTGTGATAGCACTCTTCAAAACACCCTATTAAGGTTAAATCTCTTTGGTACTATATGCTAGGGTTGTGAAGCCTCAGGACATATTTTACAGTGGCACGGGCCAGGTTTAGCCTGGCATTTAACTAACTGCGGAGCTAGAATTATTCTTGTTCACTTGAGGCTTCCAGCTTGGAATTTGCAAGATAAATGAGTCTGTTGCATCTATTCTCTAGCAATTAACTGATAATTGGGATGTTTAATCAGAAAACTGACTTGAAGGACGTTAGCCTGATTAGATGCTGTTGGCATGAAAAAGAGGTTCTACTCCTCGTTCATCTCATTCACATGCTATATTAACACCCTAGCTCCAGATCAAACCCAAATCTAGCTTGTCAACGAATATCTAACAAATGAGCACGTACAAAAATGCTTTCTGGAAACTTAATAGATTTAGAAGCCAATCTTCTACAACATACTTGAGTCACTGATATTTATTCCACAGTTACTTATAGCTCATCGACTTGATGCAAGGAAGGTGCTTATAGGGATGTAAACATGAATAATGTAGCTTTTGAATTCAAGACGCCTAGGTCAACCTGTTTTACTCAAACTAGAGTATAAATCAAGGTAAATAACACTCTCAGTTTCTTCTCTGAAAATCAGATAATCACTCAACTTCTTGATCTATACTACGAAGACACAATGGCAAGCAAAGTTTTGTGGTTTGTCCCAAAATAATCAAGACTACACCTGTATTAGGGTTCTCTCGAGGGTCAGAACTAATAGGATAGATAGATATATACAAAGGGGAGTTTATTAAGTATTAATTCACATGATCTCAGGGTGCCACGATAGGCTGTCTGCAAGCTGAGGAGCAAGGAGAGTCAGTCTGAGTCTTAAAATTGAAGAACTTGGAATCTGATATTCCAGGGCGGGAAGCATCCAGCATGGGAGAAAGATGTAGGCTGGGAGACTAGGCCAGTCTTTTTTTTTCACATTTTTCTGCCTGTTTATATGCTAGCCATGCTGTCAGCTGATTAGATTGTGCCCACCCAGATTAAGGGTGGTTCTGCCTTTCCTAGCCCACTGACTCAAATGTTAATCTCCTTTGGCAGCACCCTCACAGGCACACCCAGGATCAATACTTTGCATCCTTCAATCCAATCAAGTTGACACTCAATGTTAACTGTCATAACACCCATGTTAGCAGAAGTCAGTAGTTTAAGTCTAGGCATGTATTAGAGTTGCCTGTAATGTTTTTCGAAACAAAATGAAGCAGCTTAGATGATTTTAACATGTTAAGAAATGCTGACATAAGCAAATAAACTTTTATTTGACTTTAAAGGTGTGAATCCAGAGCTGCAGCGTGAAGATAGTCGATCCTAATAGTCTGTAAGGCCCTAATAGATATAGGCGTGGGTATAAAGCGATAAAATGGAAGGTGAGAACACGGAAGCAAAAAAGCCATCGTCCGGCCATCTGAATCTGGTCCTGCAATTGTCTCTTCACTCGCGAATACATGACTTTCCTTGCCAGCAGAAACAGCTGAATGAGGATGGCCTCTGCCTCCCATCTGCCTTCCAATCAAGCAAGTATCATTTGATGACTTTTCACCTCTGAAGAATAGGAAGACACCATAAAAGAGGGCTTGAAATGGGGTTGAGCTGTACAGCCTAAATATCCCTCACTGACTCCCAACATAGCCCGGTGATTTGGCTGGTTATTTATTCTTGGCTTCCTTCAAAATTTTCACCTGACCCACCCAAACCTTGGTATCCCAGCATTCTATCCTCAGCCTATGGTTTTTCTTGCCCACCATGCTAATGGATGTGATCTCCATACTTGGAGACTCATATTTGGGAGATCACTTCCGTTGTCTTGGTCTCAACTACAGTCTAACTCAATATCTGTAGCTAATACCTCTCCCCTGAACTTCAAATTAATATATCCAACTCTCTGCCTCACTTAGATATTCCAGGTAATGTGAAGTCAACCTATCACTAAGGCTGTACTTGTTTCTCTCCTTATTGCTATTCTGGTTGCTACAAATATCACTGTCATCCACCAGGCACCCAGGCTGCATTTCTCAACTATATATTGAGCTCCTTCCTTTGCCTCATCTCCCGTATTCACTCTCCAGGCACTACCTGTTTTGTCTCCTAAATCTTTCTCATTCATTTTATCCTCTCCAGCCTTGCTACCACTGTCCTAGTTTGATCCTCTGTTGTTTCTCTCCTAGATTTCTACAAAAGCTTCCTAGTTGATTTTCCCAGATCCAGTCTTCAGCTCAACTCTGTCTTCTGTATAGTTGACAATGGTATTATTCACAAGCTTGATTACATCTGCTCCCTGCTCAAACCTGTTCCATGGTTCTTCAACGCCTGTTGCAATGGCCTTAAATTCTGGCTGCATATTAAAATCTGTATAGAGTCTATTATAAGGCATATCTTGGGAGCTTAAAACTATCAATACCTAACCCTCACTTCAGACCAATTGAATCAGAGTCCCTAGGGTTAGGATTTGGGAATCAATATTTTTAAGATGCTCCCTAAGTGATCTTACTGTGTGGTTAGTGCATATGAGGCCCGATTCTGTTTTGGTTGTCTATTACTATACAACAGAACTTTGTGCAACAACTCAGTGGCTTTAAAAAATCATCATTTCATTATATATCACAATTTTGTGGGTTGCAAATTCAAACAGGGCTCGTCTGAGCAAGTAATTTAACAAGTCAACAAATCAACATTTAAGCAAGCTCCTCAGGTAATCCCTATCCACACTGAAGTTTGAGAATCACTGACCTATAGGTCAACGTCTAACATGCTTAAGGTATTTGAGGTGTTATTTTAGCCGGCACTTGCCACACCTCGCCAGCTTTCACACTCTTCATTTTTCCCCCTGGACTTTGAGATTCAGGAACACTAACTCAGTTTCCCGCACCTTATTCTCCATGCTTTCGTTCATCGCTCTCTCTGCCTGTATTAGACACTGACAAAGAAAATGTGGTAAACTTAAAGACATAGCAATTGAAACCAAAATTAAACAGAGAGATGAAAGACTAAAAAAAAAGAAGAGCAGAGCATCAGTGAGTTGTGGGACAACCTCAGGTGGCCTAATATATATGTTTTAGAGTCCAAGAAGGTGAGAAAAGGAAAAATGAGTAAAAGTATATACATATACATATTATATATAGTACTATATATACATATATATGTAATATATATATGTGATATTCATATATATGTAATGTATATACTTGTGAGTGTAGCAATTGC
>CAUYLG010006825.1:0-43603 GCA_963573385.1 Cacajao melanocephalus | reverse complement strand
CGATTCTCCTGCCTCAGCCTCCCAAGTAGCTAGGATTACAGGTGCCCACCACCACACCCAGCTAATTTTTGTATTTTTAGTAGAGTTGGGATTTCACAATGTTGGATAGGCTGATCTTGAACTCCTGACCCCGTGATTCACCCACCTCAGCCTTTCATAGTGCTGGGATTACAGGCGTGAGCCACCATGCCCGGACTTTTATCCTTTTTATCTTGAAATCTATTTTGTTTGTTGTAAGTGTAGGTATGCCTGATCTCTTTTGGTTTCCATTAACATGTAATATCTTTTTCCATCTCTTTATTTTCAGTCTATGTGTGTCTTTACTGGTAAAGTGAGTTTCTTATAAACAACATATCACTGGGATCTTTATATTTTAATCCAACCAGCCACTCTGTCTTTCGATTAAAGAGCTTAATCCATGTACCTTCAATGTTATTATTGATGAATAAGAACTTGTTCTTCCCAGTTTGTTATTTGTTTTCTGGTTGTTTGGTGGCTTATTTCTTTTTTCCCTCTTGTCTTCTTTTTGAAGGTTATTTTCTATAGAGGTATGTTTTAATTTCTACTTTTTCATTTTTTGTATATCTGTTGTAGGTTTTTTGATTTGAGGTTACCATGGGGCTTTCGAATTACAACTTATATGCCATTATTTTAAAGTGATAACAACTTATCATTGATGACATAAATAAATTTTAAAAAATGAATGAACAAGCAAAGAGACAACTAATAAAAACTATGCATTTCAACTTTTTCCCTTCGCTTTTTAACTTTTTGTTGTTGTTTCTACATATCTTATTATTGCTATGTCTTGAAGAGTTGTCGTTTTTATTATTTTTAAAGTTTCATGTTTTAATCTTTCTACTTAAGATATGAGGAGCTTACACACTGCAAATACAATGTTATATTTTCTGTCTATTTGTGTACTTACAATTACTAGTGAGATTTTTAATTTAGATTATTTCTTATTTCTTGTCACCATTCTTTTCTTTCAGACTGAGTAACTCCCTTTAGCATTTCTTGTAGGACAGACCTGGTAATGATAAAATCCATCAACTTTTGTTTATCTGGAAAAGTCTTTATTTCTCTTTCATGTTTGAAGTTTATTTTTCATGTATATACTATCCTAAAAGGTTTTTATTTCATTTATTTATTTTTATTTTTATTTTTCCTTCAGCACTTTAAATATGGTATAGAACTCTCTCTTGGCCAGTGGGATTTACAGTGAGAAGTCTCCTGCTGGACATATTGGAACTCCTTTGTATGTTATTTATTTATTTTTTAAGCTTTTAGGATCTTTTCTTTATCCTTGACCTTCTAGAGTTTGATT
This sequence comes from Cacajao melanocephalus, assembly GCA_963573385.1. Taxonomy (NCBI): domain Eukaryota; kingdom Metazoa; phylum Chordata; class Mammalia; order Primates; family Pitheciidae; genus Cacajao; species Cacajao melanocephalus. The sequence goes on along the minus strand of CAUYLG010006825.1, from coordinate 42,276 downwards.
AATAAATGTCTTGAAGTAGGCTTAATGACATTAAATCTTCTTGACGTTCGATAATTTTCTTTTACTTGAATACTGATAACTTTCTCTAGATTTGGAGTTCTCTGATATTATCCTTTTGCACATATTTGGTACGCTGGTCTTTCTCTCTACCTCCTCCTTCAGATCAATAACTCAGATTTGCCCCTTTAGGGATATTTTTTAGATCTTACAGGAATATTTCATTTCTTTTCTTCTTTGTCTTCGCTGACCACATATTTTGAAATAGCCTGTCTTCAAGCTCACCAATACTTTCTTATGCTTAGTTAATTCTGCTATTATGAGACTCCGATGCTAGAGAGAATGGATAGATAATTTTTCAGCTCCAAAATGTCTGCTTGATTTTTAAAAATTATTTTAATCTCTTTTTTAGGTATATCTGATACAAGCCTGAATTTCTTCTCTTCTCTGAAATTATCTTGAATTTCACTGAGTTTCTTTAGAATAGCTATTTTGAATTATATCTCTGAAAGGTCACATATGTTTGTCACTTCTGAATTATTTACTGGCATCTTATTTAGTCTGTTTGGTGAGGTCATGTTTTCCTGGTTGCCTTAATGCTTCTGAATGCTTGTTGATGTTTGGGCATTGAAGAGTTAGGTATACTGCAGTCTTCACAGTGTTCTCTTTTTTGTAACCATCCTTCCTATGAAGCCTTCCCAAGAATTTAAAGAGGAATTGGGTGTTGTGATCTAAGTCTTTAGTGACTGCATCCATATCTGCCTTAGGGGCAACCCAAGCCCAGTGACATTGTGGTTCTTGACATCTTGTAGAGATATCACCTTCGTGGTCTTGGATAAGATCCGGAAGATTTATCTGCTTTACCAGGCAGTGACTCCTGTTCTCTTTCCTTCCTTTTCCCTAGAATGACAGTCTCTCCATAGTGAGTTGCCTGGAGGCTGAGGGAGGAGTGACACAAAGACCACTGTAACCACCACCACTGGGACTGCACTGGATCAGACTCAAAGCCAGCTCAACACTAGGTCTCACCGAAGCCCACGACTACCATTGCCTGGCTACTGCCAAAGTTCACTCAAAAGTCACAGCTTCTTCATTCAGCAGGTGGTGAATCCACCAAGGTTGTGTCTTCCTTTTCAGGGTGGCAAGCTGTCTCTTGACTCATATTGGTCCAGAAATGCCACCTGGGAGCCAGGGATTGGAGTCAGGACCCTTAGGAATCTATTTGGTACTCTGTTACCCTGTGGCTGACCTTGTACACACAAGACAACATCCTTCTCACTCTTCCTCCTTTCCTCAAGAGATGGAGGCTCCAACCTTGACCAACAGCACCCAAGACCCACAGTGAGAAATAGTGCTTGGCTATTACTGATGTTTACTCAAGGCCCAGGGACCAGGAGCTCTTTGGTCAGCTTATGGTGAACGTTGCCTGGCCTGGGACTCTCTTTTCAGGACAGTAGGCTCCATTCTGGCCCAGGGAGGTCCAGAAATGCTATACAGTGTCCAAGGGCTGAAATTGGTGACCCCAGGAGGCCACTTGATCCTTTACCCCACTGGAGCTGAACTGGCACCCAAGTTGCAAAACTAAATCCCATTTATCTTCATTCTCCTTTTCTTAGGCAGAAGGAGTTTCTTTCCATAGTCATTACAGCTATGAATGTGCTTGGTCACACCTGGAGCCAGCACAGAACTGGGACTCATCCAAGGTCCTCCGCAAGTAACACCTGGCTACTGTTGAATTTTATTCAAGGCCCAAGGACTCTTTAGTCAACAAGTGATTGCTACTCAGAATGAAGCCTTCCCTTCACTCAGTGGTTTCCCTTCTGGTCTAGGGTGTATCTAGAAATATCATGCAGGAGGTGCATCCTAGAATGGGTGCCTTGGGATTCTGCCTGGTACCTATTCTACTGATACCCTGATGTACTGTACCTGAGCTGTAATCCAAGTTGCAAGGCAAAGTCTTCTTTACTCTCCACTCTCCATAACCAGAATAAGTCTCTCCTGGAGGGGTGAGCTGTACTGCCTGGGATTGGGGAAAGTGTGACACAAGTGCCCCATTGGCTGGCACAGATGTTGTCTCACTAGACTGCATGCACCCCAAGTCCACTGGCTCTGAGCCCAGGACAATACTAGGTCTTGACCAGAAATTGCAATCCTTGTGGACTAGATTGCCTTTCTAGTTTATTTAGAACACCAGAGCATTTTAGCCCGTGGTAGTGGGACTAGCGAGAACTCAGCTTCCTACTGCTGGGGTGAACCATTCCCCTCTGGCTAGGCCTTGTCTAAATGCTTCCTCCATGGGCACCAGCTGAATCCTGCCCTGTGTTGTTTTTTGCTGTTACAGGGCAGCATTCAGTTCCAATGCAAAGTTCCACAGCCATCATGTTCACCTTCCCTCAAGGGCAGAGATTCCCTGCCCCACGCGGCTGCTGGCAGGGCAATTGAAGACTGTGTTTCCTGCCCTCTTCAGTGCCTCTTACTACGATGTTAAAACCAGCTACTATAATCATCACCTGGTTTTTGTTTCTTATGAAGGTGCACTTTTGTGTGGAGAGCTGTTCAATTTGGTGTTCCTGCAGAAAGGGAAAATCATCACTGCTGAGTTCCATTTGGTTTTCTTACTCCACCTCCTCTTATGATTGTTTTATATACACAAACATGTTTCCCTCAAATAATAACTGTTTTATAACTTCATTTCCAACATTTACATTATTTATTTCTTCTTCTTAATGGAATGGCCAGTACTCTAGTACATAGTTGAAAAGATGCCCTGAGAGGACAAAATTGCCTTGTCTTTCATCATATGGAGAAGTCATTCAGTCTTTTACTACTATCATGTTAGCTCTAAGTTTTTCATGTTTCTTTTTTTAATTTAACCGAAAATGTTTGCTTCTATTTCTTTTTTGTTAATATTTTTTAAGAATAAGTAATGTATTTTATATCCATCAGATATATTTATCTATTAAAATAAGTATATCAGTGTTCTTTAATATCTTAATATGATGAATTTGTTTGTTTTGGAATTCATAATCATCAGGTGTTCCTGGGACAGGCCTTACTTGGTCATTATGCATTTATTCTTTCTATATATAGGTGGAATAAATTTGATTAGAGTTTGTTGAATATTTTTTCACTCATAATTATTTCTTGCAATTTCCCCCCAAGTTTTGGTATTAGTGTTATTTAAACTAAAACAAATGATTGTTTTCTTTTTATATGTGTTTGACCATTGTGGCAAATATTGATATTATTGTGTTTGACAGAATTCACTGGTCTCTCTGTGTCTCTCTCTCACACTGTCTCTCTCTCTCTCTCACACACACACACACACTCTCTCTCTCGCTCTAACTCTTTCTCTTTCTCTCTCTCTCTCTCTCACACACACACACACATACACACTCCTTTTTCATTCTAGGGCTTTTGTCATTCTTATCAGGGGTTAATTTTTACCTATGAGCCATTTTTGCTATTGTCGACATACTCTAAGTTTTCTTGCTTATTACATTGATTTCTGTTTTTAGCCTTATTTTATTCATTTACCTTTTGGGGGGTTTAATTTGCTCTTCTTTTTCTAACTTCTGAAATTGGAATTTTAGTCACTGATACTAAACCAAGGCAATGACCTCAGGAGAAAAAGAAAATATAGATCTTAACCAGTGTAGTTCCTGACTTTCAGTGATGAACACCCTCTTATTCACCTGCTTATGATTACCCTCCAACATGTTCAAGCTGTTCTATCTTGCACTATGTTTGTAATTGTCATCAGCATAAGGTTTCATCTTGTATAGGTTACTGTGACATTACTCAGGATATGGTTTACAAATTCTTACAACTTGGCAAACATAGCTAACCTATAATTTTAGTTTTTTTGTGTTGTATAATTCTTGTGTAAAATTATACTCTTTCATGAAACTAATTTGGAATTTTACTTCTTTCCACCCAGGTCTCTGGAATAATTATCTAACTAAGATACAAATTAAAGGCTTACATAATTTACTTTAAAACTATTTGAGTCTGGTGTTGGGTAATGTGTTTATAGGTGAATATTTTAATAAGGAATTATCATTTTTGAATGACTATGGTCCTATTCCGTGTCTCACACAGGATATCTTACTACCTACAACTGAGGACATGGGCATTGCTGTCTAAAAATTATGACAGAAGTCCTTAATATTTAGGTGTTAGGAAATTAAAAAAAACTTCATCAACACAGTTAAAATTGTAAGTAGAATTGCACTTAATGAGTTTAAATAATATATTAGTGTTTAATGAATATAACTGAAGATCTATGAGAAGATATTTCTTGTGATTTCTCCGTCTTGTGCAATAAATTTTGATGTCTGGTCTTCCACCAGTAATTAATCTCTGACCTTCATACATCACTTAAATGTCCTAGAGCACCAGGTCAGGGCTGAATGAAACTGAAGCTAGTTCCAGTGCAGCTGTTCACCTTCTTGGTTGCTAAAGATAAAAGAGTATTGTTTCATGCTATCTACAAATAGTTGCAGAAACTACTTAAACAATAAAACAATTTATTGTATCAGGGTTTCAGAGGAGATATTTTATTTGGCCTTTATAAAAATACTTTTATTATGATATATCAAGAATACTTGGCACTATCCTCATCCAAAAAGATATTGACATAATGAAGGGCAAAGGTGTGATATAGTAGGAGGAAATAAAGAAATCCTCCTTTTCAGAGGTTCTGCCTACAAAGACACCTAAAAATCATATAGTGACTTTCTCAAATCTTTTTGTTCTTCTCTAACATGAAGATTTCCAGAAATTATATAAATGACAGAGTTGGCCCATATATAGTTTTGTGTGTCTATAGCAGAACCCATAACAACGTAAAAGTTTTAAAATCTTAAATGGAAATCAAAATAGTATCCATAAGAACCATCTTTTATAATAAATAATAAGATACTGAAATGAGATTATTAAAGTGCACAAAAGATTGGAAAACCATCTATGACAAAGAAGAGATGGGCAGACATGCCTTCTGACTGAACAGACACAATACAACATCTACAAACACTGAAGATATACAAAGATGAATGCACCTAGAGTTCTGTCATTCTGTAGAAGGTTTGTGAGGCATACCAATTTCTATCTCTATAAAAATGGAGTCCAGACCAATGTGAATATTTTTCTGGAAGCAGTTTACCTCATGACTACCTGAACAGACATTACTATTATTTTTTCTCTTTCTGTTATCTGTCTCTCCACACAGTGAGGCCAGCAGAATCAACCTTTAAGAAGGATCGGTAGTCACCATATTCACCATATTTTAAACGGATAAGTAGACCTTAGCCTTGTGCACTCTTATTTCATGAAGTTTTTTCCAATGACTTGTGATTACAATAATTGTATATATAATACCAATTATAGGAGCTGCTTAATTTGTATTCAGCTCTTCAATATCTGATAATTTGAATTCATTGTCATGATATTATTTGATGATGCAGTTATACATTGCATAATTTAATGGACTATTTATAAAAGTCTTACATGGACTCTTGAAAAGTATTAATAAAATTATCAAGTATTGAGAATGCATAGACAATCCATTCATTCATTAACAAGAATTAACCCAGCCTGTTGCCACACTCTGTGCTGTCTGCCCCATCAGTCTCCACACTCCCCGAAATTTCCCTTTCTACTCTCATTCCTTGTGTGACAAAGTTCTGTTTACATCTTATCTTCCAACACTAACACAGACATTTCCTCCTCCACTTATTTTCTGTTATATGTATACTTTACATTTTAAAAATACTTTTCACAGTTTTACTTTGGCACAACTTTTCTTTCTTATGAAGACTTAGTACTCTTCAGTGAATTGTACCCTATTTCCTAGGCCCCAATACCAAACAGGACTGCTGGATACTACACATATTCTCATGAGTCTTGAATGATTACTATCAGTATCTAAATATTATTTGTTCAGATATCTTGAAATGTTCAATGTCTTTGGAAGATACTGAACAATTTACATAATATAACCTTAGAAAAATATGTTTGTTTATTCTTAATTAAGAAATAAATGAAGCTTCCAAGATTTATTATAAATAAACCCATTAAGAAAGATAACTGGTTGTACTTTATTTCTTCTTCCTCTAATGTTAAGATAGTTTCATGTCACAAAATCTCCTAGTCTTAAATAATTTAGTATATTATAATTATAGCTGAACTTTCATTGAACTGTTTCATCAGGCAAGGTAAATCTAAGGATTTTGTTATTTAGTGTTTGGAAGATATATGGGTGAGTGAATGAGAGAATGAAATTATTTTATTAATAACACTCACTATTTTCTTTTTTACAACTGTACCTTACTCTTATCTTCTAATTTATTGCCAAATATCCAAAAACAATATATAATTTAACTCTTAATGGACATTCTGAATGCAAGTGCAGAAACAGAAATTGGATTCTAATTTTTTTCAAGTCAGACTATAAGACTATTAGATGGGAAATTACTCACCATAATGTCAAAGACTGGAGCTCCATGTTAATCAAATGATGGCATAACTCAGTTCTTCATGATCACTGTATGAGACACATGTGGTCCAAAATCAAAATAAAATAAATGGGGCAGAGTGCATGTGACTTTGGTAGTTGCAATGTATTCTTTTTGAAATTAGCTTCTGCCTTCACTCCTGGCACAACCCTGGTCTCCCTCTGGCAATCCCAATTTCTCTTGACTTTGTCTACTGTAGTACACCTTCTCTTGCTCACCCAATAAAGGCCTTATACAACACAATTATTGCTGTTTTCCTTCAAAGGTTCACCGAACCTTACAAACACTGCTTTTGTACTACTAAATACAATAGTAGCTTTTGGTATATTATTATACAGAAAACAGTATGATCTCTACGTTATACATATTGATAGAGGGAAATTAATTTGCCCAATGTCAATTAGCTAGTGCACTTGATAGATCCACTTTTTACTCCAAATCTTGTGATTTTTTTTCAAAGGAATAGTTTCTCTATATTTTGAGCTTATAAAGAGTAAGAAAGAACAACAATTGGATAAGCTAGAACATTTGCATTTTAAATTATGGGCCTTGGGGAATCACAGGTGCCTCTCAGAAATGCAGTTTACAGAGGTGAAGAGATATTTTTAGATAAGTACAGAATAATTTTGCATCAATACTATTAGAGTGTGTATTTATCTGGCTACTTTACCTACACAGGCAGTTATAAGGCTTCATGCTTATGAAGCCTTGGATTTCAGCTTTTCCAGGTCTCCAACATCCATCTGGCTTCATATCAAACCTTGTAAAGCTCATATCAATTTCCTTTTTCCCATTAGCATCACTTCTGTAGTTTGACCTTAGTACAACACAGCACGCCCTCCCTCCAGTACACATAGGAGACCTGGAGCTGCACAACCCGCTCCTTGTACCCTGAGTCTGGTAGCCTGACTACCACATTGTCCCCTGAGGAGAGGATTTGGGTATGGTACAGAGTCATTTATAATTTCCTTCTTTATAAGAACAATTCAATTGTGAACCTCTCAAGAATATCCTTCACATATATCTGTTTATGCAAGAGAGTTAGAAATGCTTTGCAATAGTGACATCCGCCGCCATAAAATCAACTGGATGGAGTAGGAGACACAGATTTATCTCTACATGGTTATTAATCTGGCTCTTCTGCTCATTGTATGCCTTTTCTTTTCTCCAATAAAGACCTGGTATCTAAAAACCTTAATTCGATCCTAGGACTCTTAAATGTAAACCACCTCCTAAAATGTAATCCTAAAAATGAAAGCCTTCTTGAAAAAAAAAAACCAGAATTTATTAAGCTTAACACTCACCCTTCCTAGAGAGAAGAGAGAGATTCTCCCAAGGTAGTTGGCATGAACTGAGCTGCCAGACTCCTGGAAAATCTTTACCCAAAATGGCAGATAGAGTTAGTTTGACTTTGTCTCTATTCTGCTGCTTAATGACCTTGGAAATCAAGAAAAACTTTCCTGGGAATTGGCAGCTACAGAAAAAGATCAACATTTGTCATTAAAAAAAGAAAAGAGAGTGAGCTTATTTCATCCATCTCCTGTTTGATTTCTGTCCTTCGATCTGGCTATTACGCCCACATTTTCAAAGGTCAGAGAGTTTAGCTGCATTTTATCCTCAGTAGGTGGGAGGCATCACTTTTAAAAGGTACCATTTTCAGGACATGAACAAAACAGTTCTAGAGAGGATGAGTACAAAGTCAGACCTCAAAGGTTTGATTTACTTGCTCAAAAACAGAGAGATAATAGTTATGGAACAGGAACAAAAACAATCATGCAATGAGAATGGCATGATTTTTAAAGAGCCTAGTAATTAACATATTTTTGAGACTTAATAGAAGTCAGCATGAATTCCTAACTATTTATGTGGTCCTCTTCTACTGTGATATATTTTCACTGTGTATGCCAGGAGATACTAGTTAATTGTTAACATTTTTATTTTTGTTTTTATTATTTATTCTTTTTCATGGAGAAAATCAAGAATTTGTTGGTCTTAAGTTTAGAGAACAAATTAAAAATATTTAATCATTTAAGCAAAAATGTTTAATAAATCATGCATTTTATGAATAAGGATCTTGAATAGTAGGCAGTAATTCAAGGCCCAAGAATCAATTTCTAACAGTCTTAATTCTGAGCCAATTGTACTTATTCTCATAGAATAAAGGTGCCCATAAAATAACTGGAAAAGAAGGTAAATGGAGATGACTTTTCTATGATCACAAAACAATAATATGATTGTGTACTCATGTACCTTGAAGAAGTAAACCTCATTATCACATTTTTCAATTTTGAAGTCTATTGTATCTTTAATTATTCATCAAATACTTATTGTATTCCAAAGCCATGAGTCACAATTGTATCATAAACTATTTTCCTAATGTCCAAGGTTACAATATGATAGCTAATATCTATGTAACTCTTATTTGTCAGACACTTTGCTACAGTGATGTGTGAATTGTATTAATTAGTACCAAAATCTTATTAGGTTCTATTATTGTCTCTATCTATAGTGGGAGAAAGGGAGGAGCACAGGAGTTTAGACACTTGTCCAAGATCACCTAACTAGGATGAAATTGAGGAGTTGCAGTCTGCCACAAATGTATTTTATCCACTTCCAGATCCCACATACAATCACTACTACCTCCACTATTTAAAAAAAAATTCTTCCTTCCTTCGAGGAGTTCACAGTTTAATATAGAAAAAAATATGTTTCCTTAGGATAACAGTACTTATACCTAAAGGATAAAAGCCATTTAGAGGTTTTATTGATGATTTGCATTAGATTTGTATTATACAAAAGACAATCTAGGAAAAGCGTAGAGAAGGAATGAGGCAATGAGGCTGCACACAGGGAGGTCGGGCAAAGGCATTACCTAAGACGTGCAGGACAAATATGACAGAGCCTGAACCACCTTAGTAATAGCAAATTAAAAGACATGGGGTTGCATCTGTGAAGTCTTTAGAGAAAAATTATCCAGAAGAGTTGACTGAATGAACTCAAGAATACAAAAGAGGCAAAAATCAAGAGAGGAGACATCGCTATGAATAAGGCATTTATTTCAAATCATTTTTCCAATATGATTTGGAAAGGGTTTTGGTAGTAAAGTCATCAAATAGTCTACTATAAGATTAACACATGTAGCACAAAAAACAAATTGTAGGTGAAAATGAGCCATTACCATAAATTTTCTGATTATTCTTTAGAAAAATGCTTTGATATATACCTCACCTATTTGTTGTAAGAAGTAAAGAATATAACATTTGTAAAGAGTTCAGCAGATAATTTAGCAAAGAAAATGAACTTGCCTAATTAGTTTCCTTTCCTTTCACAATCATGGCCACAATTTGTTCTTATCTAAGAGCAGTCATTTTAATAAACTGGAGCTTCATTTTTTATTGATGAAAAAATTTTGAAACTAGGCATTGTTCCAGTCTTGCAAATGTAAAAATGAGTGAGATTCAATTTATTTCCTTAGCACATGTAAAGTAGGAAAAGGTAGGCGTGGCAGTCCAGAAAAGTGCAGTTTACTGAACTCTGTAACAGGCATTGTGTAGGGTAATGTTATTCAGATCAGATTGTTCCTGATTACTGATAAGGAAGGACTAACTACTGTTATTTTTTTTTTAATCTCTGTCTTGCAGCTCTTTTATCTCTCTTTTCCTCTCTTGCCATCTTCTTTTGTGATTTGTTGATTTTCTTATAGGGACATCCTTTGAATCCTTATTCATTTTCTGTTATGAATTTTATATAGGCATTGTCTTTGTGGTTTCCATTGGGCTTTCATAAAACATGCTATATTCAAAACAATCTATTCTAAGATGATAACAGATTTAATCACATACAGAAACTCTAAACTTTTACTTCTCCAAACACATTTTATAGTTGCTGTCACAAATTATGGTTCTTTTTCATTTTTGAGATGGAGTTTCACCCTTTTGTCCAGGCTAGAGTGCAATGGTGCTATCTCAGCTCACTGCAACCTCTGCCTCCTGGGTTCAAGTGATTCTTCTGCCTCAGCCTCTGAGTAGCTGAGATTACAGGCACGTGCCACCACGCCTGGGTAATTTTGTATTTTTAGGAGATGGGGTTTCTCCATGTTGGTCAGGCTGGCCTGGAACTCCCGACCTCAGGTGACCTGCCCACCTTGGCCTCCCAAAGTGCTGGGATCACAGGTATGAGCCACTGCACCTGGCCAAATCATGTGTTTTTATATTGGGTATGCACTGACATATTTTAGATGGTTAATTTTATACTTTCATCTTTTAAATTCTTTAATAGAATTAAAAGTGATTTATACACCACCATTACAGCACCATTACGGTATTCTGTGTTCATCTACATATTTAACCTTTAACAGTGAGGTTTATGCTTTCATATTACTGTCTTGAGTGTTTTTATTTCAAGTTAAAAGGCTTTCTTTAGCATTTCTTGCATTTGTTTTTCTGTCAACACTTTGAATATCATCCAGCCACCTTCTGGTCTGCAAGGTTTCTGTTGGGAAATCCACTAATATTCTAATGGAATTTCCCTTAAATGTGACAGCTCACTTACTACTTCTTTTTTCTTTGACTTTTGACAATTTAATTGTAATGCATTTTGGTTTGCACTACTTTTTATTTATCTTATTTGAGAAGTTTGTGCTTTGGAATTTAGATATTCATTTCCTTCTCCAGATTTGATAATTTTTAAGCTATGATTTTTTAAATGTTTGCCTCTTTTTCTCTCTCTCTCTTCTTTTTGGGACTCTGAGCATACATACATTGATAAACTTGATGGTGACTCTTAAGTCCCATAGGCTTTTTAAATTCATTTTCATTTCTTTTTAATGTTTTTACTTGTTGCTTCTCTGACTGGAAAGTTATACATGATCTGACTTTTAGTTCGCTGGTTAAATCTTCTGCTTGATCAAGTCTGCTGTTGATCACTCTTAGTGACTTTTTATATATATCTTATTTTGGTTCATATTTAATTCCACTTGCAAAATATTTCTCCATAAATCCCTTTGTCTAAAAAGTATTTCTCTTTCCATGTATTTATTTGATTGAATCATTTGATTTTGTGACAAGCAAGACATATCTTTTGTGTGAAGATATCTTTGGCCACACCACCCTACATGTGTTTTTCTCCTCTTGTACCAATAGCACATGTTATTATTTATGATTTTAGTATTTTAGGATGCAAACACTGTTCCGCTTCGAATGACTTACTCGTGTATGTGTAATAAAAGAAATCAACTTTGAAAAGTATCAGATTTGACTCCTCACCATAGGACTTACTCAGAACCGGAACATATTTTGAGAATATATATCAAGATAATTCAAATGAATAGACTCTGATAGAATTAGCATGTTATTTGACTTATTGCCTTTGGTTAGCAGGAACAAGAGGCTGGGGGACAACACATATTTCTGTATTCTTGAACATTACTGAAGAGATCATACATTGCAGATTGAAATGAGGCTATCTACATTAGTATACTCACATTGGGATAGTTCACATATATAATGATGCAGGTTTAGCTATTTTCTGAAATATAAATTGATTTTTATGCATCCCTTTCAGAATGAAGTCTATACTCTTATGCATTGCCTGGCTGCTGCCTCCATTTTGAATTTTTCTATAAATCCATCCTTTTCTCTAGCCACATTGACACATTTTTATATTCTTGAACTTGTTATGATGATTATCCATGTTCCTAGATATATTATTCACTGTACTTTAGTGTCTTTTTTCTTAAACACTGAATGTATTTCATATAAAGGACTTTCTTTTATTTTTCTCATCAGGGACACAACCCCCTTATCCCATTGGGAATACCATAATGAAAATTTATTTCATTCTTTATTATTTTAAAGCATATGGCTGAGTTCATATTCCAGGATGACAACATGTGGAGCTCTGCAAACCCATTCTCCAGAAAAGCAAAACTGGTCAAAACTTAAACAAACATTAAAATATCTGAAAATTGTTATAAGTGCATACAATCACTAAATAAAAATTTATTTAACACTGATTACATTTTGGTAAGAACAGAAATAATCAGTAGCATTTGAACCACAGCATGCTTCATTTCCCCAACTTCCCCTACCAGCTCATCCTGACAGAAATTCTATAGCAAGCAAGTATAGATAAGAAGACAGGGCTCTTTCTCTCTCTCTCCACAATGCAAATAAAGCTTACTGAGTCTCAGAGGGAGCTGGAAGGGCAAGATGCCATCAATTTTCACCCCTAAGAATATTGGGATACCGATCCCAGCTTCTCCCACCAGGTCAATCATAGGTCAGATGTTTCACATAAGGAAAGACAAACAAGAAGTTCAGAAGCTATAGACCTACCTAGGTTAGTAGAGTGTCTTTGAAAAAAAAATGCCTTTTTAGGATAAATAAAAACTGAGAAATCTCATTTCTAGCAGGCCTGACTTACAGGAAATACTAAAGACTATTCTGTAGGCTGAAAACAAATAAGCCCAGTTGGAAATGTAAACATACACATACACACTCACACTTGCACACAAACACACAAAGAGTACCAGTAAAAGTAATTAAGTATAAGATACTGTATAAATGCATACTTTTTCCTTTTTCATATGGATTTAAGAATAATTCATATATTCCTCTCAGATATGATCAAATTATTTTTGAAAAGAGTATGAAGACCATGCAAAGAGGATATAACAGTCTTGTCAACTAATGGTACTGGGAAAACGGAATATGCATATGCAAAGAATGAAGTTGGACCTTTACTTTATACCACATATAAAATTAACCAAAATGGATAGGATACCTACATCTAAGAGCTAAACTATTAAACACTTAGAAGGAAAGGGAGAAGCCTGTAAAATTAGATTGGGTAATTTTATTGGATATGACACCAAAAGCAGAGGCAAGAAAGTAAAAACGGATAAATCGAACTACATCAAAATTTTAAAAAACAACTCTGCATTAAAATATGCAATCAAAAGGTAATATATGGAAAGGAAGAAAACATTTGCAAATAAGATATATCATAAAGGGTTACTATTGAGAATATTTAAAGAACTCAGACAACACAATAATTTTCAAAAAAAAAGACAATAAAAATGGACAAAAAGTTTGAATAGACATTTCTCCAAAAATGTATTCACATGGCCAATAAGCACGTGAATAGATTTCAAAATCACTGATTATCATGGAAACTCAAATCAAAACCATGTTGGGATGCTACCTCACACATATTAGGATGGATATTGTGGAAAAACAGAAGGACAAGAACACTGGGGCCCTTATTCACCGTTGCTGTAAATGTAAAACAGTGTGGATATTCTTTCATAAAATCAAAATGAAGTTACTAAACCCTCTGGAGATTGTTTGGACAACATGTCAATGTACATAACACTACTGAACTGTACATTTAAAAATGGTGGAGATGGGAATGACATAAGCAAGACAGTGAAATAGAACTTTTCCGCAGTTTTCTCTTTGCAAAAAACATCAATTTGAGCACCTATTCATGCACCAAAAATACCTTCACAAGAGCTAAGGAAGCCAGATGACAGATTAAAGCACTTGGGTCTAGCACAGAACTAAGAAAAGATGCATTCAAGAGGTTGGAAAGAACACTTTCATATTACCCAAACCACTCCTCTCCTAACCCCAGGCAGCACGACATGGAGAAAGATACCCTTATAGAGAAAAGGGAATGAAGTGAACACTGAACGCTGTCTTGGACCACAATAGCAGGTCAGCCCAAGTAAATCCCACTGCTACTCAGGCCCTCACAGCCCCAGACTTTAGGCTGGTAGCTGTGGACTGAGCTTCAGGCTCAACCCAATGCCAGGTGAGCCCCTGAGGCTCAGGTTTGTGCCTGCTCCAGCATTAGGCTGGTCCTTGTAGCCCTATTAACCAAGTCAGCACTTATAGACTCAGCGTTCAGGCCTGATTTAATTGCCAAGCCAGCTTCCATAGCCCCAGGCTGCATGCTGGCCTCACAGACTTATTATTCATGCCTTCCCCAATAACAAGCCAGATCTACAGCCTTAGGGATCAGGCCAACAGCCTAGGATACAGCTTCCAGTCCCACTCCAGTTCCATTCTGGCCACTGTGGCGTCAGGCACTAGGCTGGCACCTGTAGGCCTAGTCTTCTGGACAGCGTTTGTGAACACAGACTTCAGGCCTGCTCAGAGCAAGGACAGTCTCCATGATCTTAGGTTCCAGGCCAATTCCCCTAGCATCAGAATGCAGGCTTACCCTGGTGGACCTAGCCTTCAGGTTTACCCTAGAACCAAGCTGGCCCTGTGGATCCAGGCCCATGCTAAGTCTTCACAGACCTAGCCTAAAGGCCTATACCCACATTCTCAGCCTCCAGGCAAGCTTCTGTGGACTCAGGCTCTAGGCCCAATCCTATAGACCTGGGTATGAGACCTGCTCACCAGCTGACACAGACGTGGGACAGTTTGCCTACGGAATCAAGCAGCAGGATAGCTTGTGGTCTATGCCAGACAGGCTGTCCAGAGCTATCAGACAGTAAAAAGAAATAGAAGGCATCCAAATAGGAAAGGAAGTGAAACTGTCTCTGTTTGCATATGACTTAATCTTGTACATATACACCCTAAAGTCTCCATGGTTGGAATTAATAAACAAGTTCGGTGAATTTGCTAGATACGATATCAACACACTAATTTTAGTAATGTTAATGTTAATAATAATAAAAGTGATATTTTATGGTAACAGTGCCGATATATCTGAGTGTTATAATAATTATGGACTTACTTCTGACCTAAAATTTAAGCTTCATTATAATGAACAAATATTGAGAAAATTGTCAGGAAAAATAGACAATCTGACAAGTAGAGTCAGAGTCATAAGTGCCTCACTTTCAATAATGAGTACAGCAACTATGCAAAAGATTAACAATAGAAGAATTGAATATACTATACACAGACTAGACCTAACAAATATATATATATTTATATATGTGTATATGTGTGTGTATATCTACGTATTTGTGTGTATATATAGGGGTGTGTGTGCGTATAGAATGCTCCACTCAACAACACCAGAATACCCATTCTTCTTGAGCTCACATGAGACATTCCCCAGCTTAGCCCATAAGTTAGACCATCCTACATGTCTCAACAAGTGCCAAATGGTTGAAAGTATGTGTTCTGATTACAATAGTGTAAATGGAGTTAGTTATATTAAAAATTTGAAAACTCACAAATATGTGGTAATTAAACAACACACTACTATATAAACAATGAAACAAAAGCAAATCTTAGGATGATACTTTGAGATAAATGAAAATAAAGACATAACCGACTAGAACTTATATGATGCAGCTAACGCAGTGCTTAGAGGCAAACATAATTGAACTTGCTTACAATTAAAAAAACAAGAAAGATTGCAAATCAACAACCATATCTTTGATCACACTTGAAAAGTGAGAGTAAACTCAAAGGAAAGAGAAGAAAGAAAATAAGAATTAGAGCTGAAATTAAAGCAGAGACAGTAAAAAAAAAAATGAGATGAAATAAAACCCAAAGATTGTTCTTCCAAAAGATAAACAAAATTGACAAATATTTAGCTCCAAGAACATACGAAAAAAGTTGAAAGCTTTAAATTACTAAAATTAGAAATGAAAGAGGGACATTACTACCAACCTCACAGATAGGAGGTTGTATGCTAACATAGTAGATAAGTTAAATTAAATTGGAAACGTTTTAGAACAGCAAAAATATAAAATCTCCTTAAGAGTAGAAAGTCTTAAAATATTTACAATAGGTAAAAAAAGAGTACATCAGTAAAAAATAAGACATAACTCTTAAAGAAAAATCCATGACCATATGGCTAAAATTGATAAATTCTGGGCCAGGCATGGTGGCTTATTCCTGTAATTCCAGCACTTCAGGAGGCCATGGGCAGCAAATTGCTTGAGCCCAGGAGTTCAAGACCAACCTGTGTGACATGGTGAAACCCCGCCTCTACTAAAAATACAAAAATTAGCCAGGCATGGTGGCATACACCATTGTGGTTTGCTGCACTCATCAACCAGTCATCCGCATTAGGTATTTCTTCTAATGCTATCCCTCCCCTAGCCCCCAACCCATGACAGGCCCCAGTGTATGATGTTTCCCTCCCTGTGTCCATGTGTTCTCATTGTTCAACACCCACTTATGAGTGAGAACATGTGGTGTTTGGTTTTCCATTCTTGTGTTAACTTGCTGAGAATGATGTTTTCCAGATTCATCCGTGTCCCTGCAAAGGACATGAACTCATTCGTTTTTATGGCTGCATAGTATTCCACGGTATATATGTTCCACATTTTCTTTATCCAATGTACATTGGGGCATTTGAGTTGGTTCCAAGTGTTTGCTATTGTGAACAGTGCCATAATAGACATACGTGTGTGTGTGCCTTTATAGTAGAATAATTTATAATCCTTTGGGTATATACCAAGTAATGGGATTGCTGGGTCAAATGGTATTTCTCATCCTAGATCCTTGAGGAATCGCCACACTGTCTTCCACAATGACTAATTTACACTTCCACCAACAGTGTGAAAGTGTTCCTATTTCTCCACATCCTCTCCACATCTGTCGTTTCCTGATTTTTTAATGATCGCCATTCTAACTGGCGTGAGATGGTATCTCAATGTGGTCTTGATTTGCATTTCTCTAATGACCAGTGATGATGAACTTTTTTTCATATGTTTGTGGTTGTTTGATTCTATCCTTTTATTATATTTTGGGGGACAGGATCCCATCCT
The DNA here is from genome assembly GCA_963573385.1 of Cacajao melanocephalus. NCBI lineage: Eukaryota > Metazoa > Chordata > Mammalia > Primates > Pitheciidae > Cacajao > Cacajao melanocephalus. The sequence continues at coordinate 25,020 of CAUYLG010006825.1, read as the reverse complement.
CATGGAATATGAGCTGGTGCAGCTGCAGCAGGCCTGTTCCACACTCCATCAGGATGGCAGGTTCTGAACGTGCACTGTAGTATATGACCAGTTGGCCCCAGGATTATTGATCTGCTCCCACTCCTCTTTTTCTGCAAGGGGATTCCTTCGTTAGATTCAATTTTATGTAAGATTCCATGACTAAAAATTAAGCATTCTATACATCATTGAAGTGAGAGCCTACAGACCTTTAGAAAATGTAAACCCATAATTTAACAGTCTTCTGATGCTTTATAAAATATGAAAAATTACTATCAGAGGTCATGTTGTTTCCAGAGATAGAACTGGTGTCGTTATGCGAGAATTTGTAAAAATTGGAACCTTAAGGTGTTGCTTTTCCAGCCAGAAACCTTTGTGGCCAGTGGTGCTTTTGCTGAGGTTTTACTTGGGCCGGCAGGACTCACTCCACCCACTCAGCCTGGCGAGCTTTGCTCGGCTTACACTACTGGCTCAGAACCCACACTAGCCAAGGGCAAGCCAGGTGCAAAGTTGCAAGGGGTGTGTGAGCCAGCAGGAGATCCAGCCAAAGCACACAGTAAGGCATGCAGGCTGCGGTGCGGCAGGCAGCTGCAGGTGCCAGTACAGGCACTGGCTCCATGTAAGGCTGTGGCTGGACCAGGTGTACTGCAAGCAGCGTCCACCATGGACACCAGGGAATGCAATGACTCCCAGAAACTTGGAGATGCCAGCAACTGCCCAGCCCCAAAGAGGGTCTCACAGTCCTGGCTTAGAGGGTCCCTAGGTCTGGGCTCCCTGAAAGGCCACAGCTCTTCTCTCCTTCTTGCTGCCTGGAACCTGGCGAGTGGGTGTGTTTCAGTCCGCCATTCAGTGGGTTCTGAGTTCTTGTCCTGCATCCAGGAAGTATGAAGTATGTGGGTAACTGGAGGGTAAGCAAGGCAGAGAGGAACTCCACTGAATGACACGACAGCTCTCGGGACACCCATAGTGGGTAGCTCCTTTCCACAGGCAGGTCGTCCCAACAAATATGCAGCTCTCAGCAGAGAGGAGACCCACAGTAGATAGCTCCTTCCTGCAGCTGGTAGTCCTGACATCTGTGTGAGTCTGACTGAGCCCGGGGGACTTTTTGGGCTCAGAAGGGAGGAAGTTCATGCTGATTGGTTCCTGGGTGGCAAGCCAGAGGCCTAAAAAAAGCAGCATAAGTTCTTATTCCAGGCTGAGGACTCCACTGGAACTGGCAGCCCAGCCCCAGGCTTCAAGCTGTCCCTGGCTTGAAGATGGGATTTCACTGGGATCTGCCCCTTTATGCTCATATGTCTGTCTGCCTCCTGCCATCAACATGGCATCCACTGTACCCAGGCTGTTTACACCCAGGGGCTTCTGCAGGCCCATGTGGAGCTGCACCCCCTGGCCTCTTTTTTGTGCATATTGGTGCCCAGAAATTCAGGGTGGCCCAAGGTGTTTAGGGGGTTGGTGTGTCAGCACCGCCCTGAGCATGCACACACCCAGCAGGTTCACCACAGCACTCAGGCTTTACTTCAACTTTGCTCCAAAATCAGAGTAGGGGGCAGGGAACAGGGAGAGGCCAGAGAGCAGGAACAATCACTTCTGAGCCTGCCCAGGCAGCAAGGATTGCTGGGCCTCCAAAAGCGCAGAAATACCTGGTTCTAGAGCTGTGGCTGGGCGACTGCAGCTGAGCACAGGAGCGTAGGGCTCCCACCCTAACAAACTTGGTAAAGGGCGGTGCCCCTACTTGTTCCCAGCTCCCACGTGCCCAACTGAGTGGCAACCCCAGGCACGCCTTTCCCGCTGCAACTGGTGTCTTCGCAGCAGCTGCTACACATGGGCCACCACTGCCATCATAAGTACTTATTTCTCTTTGTGTCCCCTATGTCTAGCAGTGCTTGATGCCTAGCTGACATTAAGTATTTTTTTCTAAAACAAATACTGATCTCAGTGTATCATGAAGCCTGTGGAGATTAATTCAGGTCATAAACGAAAAATAATATTTGATCAAGTTGATATATGTGGAGAAGGCTCTACTAGGGAGGAGTAATACTGTAATTGTAAGCTCAGGGTTGTAAACAGGGTATTCTAGGATAATGAAGAAACAATTATGGTTAAACCAAAAAACAGTTAGGTTGCTAATAATGAGAGACAAAGTGAGAAAGGTATTTTATGATGACATCAGCCATTCTAATGCTAAGAATGATTTTCTTAAAATCCAGGACTTTTGGATTATATTCAGTGAAACAAGAATATCTTGTTTGGTAGGCAGGCATCTTCTGATCAGAATTCCCAAATGCTGTAGGTGCTGAGAGAGGAACTCAGTGGGAAGATCTTGAAGCCAGTTAGTCATTCTGACTGATTTGCCTGGGGCTTACAAATGCCAGCGTTCCTCAGACCATCCCTGCCATTCCATATACTCTGAATGGGCACTTAAACTTCAGGAAAACTGGGAAGTGGGGGGATCATGTACCTGAGCATAATAGGATGCCATGAAGATTGACAAATAGAGTTTTGCAGTAGGCTATGCTATGAGTGGGCAAAGCCTGTTGTATTTCGCTCCTTCACATTTTACAGCCATTTCTTTGTTTCATTTGCTTTATCCCAGATGAGCCTTCTCTCCTTAAGTGCTTTTTACTGTGATTTCATTTCATTAAAGACCATGACATGATATTGGAATAATCCCTTCTAGAGATATTTTGGGGCTAGTGAATATACCATTCCATGTTAACAATTTTGTTTCAGAAATTTTGAGTATTTCTTTTCCAGAAAATATAACTTCAGCCTTTTTTTTTTCTGTTGTGATGAAATAGGTGGTCATAAGTAAATACGCAATATACTCTGGCCATAGGCAATTCTGTTGTGTTAAGACATATTCTAGCTCATATTTTCCCTTAAGAAAATTTATGAGAAAGCACATAAATGAGAGTAGCATTATTCTAAGAAGAAATTGGTTCAATGTTTTTTAAAAAGTATATATTTGCAAACTTTTTGTCAACATTAATCAGTTAAGAATTTAATCTGTGACTTAATCAGCCTCCAAAATAGCACATTCACCAAAGTCAACAGAAATCCCGGCAGTGTAAATGTGAAGACTTTGCGAGTAGCACTTAAAGCCAAAACATGTATAGAAAATGTCGATGGTGTCTTAAAGTTATTCTTCATTTTAATTCAAGCACAATTGCCTAAATTCTTATTGAAGAAAACCCATTTCTAGTATTTGCATCTCATTCCTGGAACAGCTTAGCTTTATATTGCCACTGTTTACATGAAATGTACTGTAATATAAATGGCTTTCATAAAAGTTGCCAACTTCCAACCACCTGCTGTGTGCTGACAGCAGTAGCAACAATTCTGCTGCAGCAAAATAATATTCAATTGCAATATCTCCTGTCAGATCCACAAATCGTTCTCTTAGGTTATGTGGTTTGTTGGAATAAGACCATATTTACCAATATTCCTTTGCTATCTCTCAGCCTTTCCAGTGTTATTTGCTTTGATTGATTCCACAGTAGCATGGGGCAAGCAGAAATGTGATCTTGTTTGGAAACCTCATTTTTCTGCAGTTCATATTGGGAATGGCAACTGAAAAGTATAAGGTTCAGAGAGTTTGCAGATGGAAATTGGCCCAACGATAGAAAGTTCAGTGTAAAATGGAAATGCTCTCCTGCCAGGGCAGCTGTTTCCGTTCCATTTTTCCAGCAATGTCTGTTTGCAGTACTTGGAATTGTAGAGGAACTGATGGACTAGGGTGTCAGAAAGAAAAGACTTGGAATGCCCATAAATTAATCTGGCGCACAGAATTCCTTGACTGGATACCAGGTATTTTCTCCATGTACTGGATATGTTGCTATGATTTGGAGGAAATGATCAGAAAATAATCACAGAAGGGTATGTTTTCTGCAGTAAAATTCTAAAACACAAATCATTCATTGGTGGCCACACAGCAGCAGGTAAAGTAGCATATTTTCAAAGGAGCCCAGAAGGCAACAAAAGTGGGTGAAGCAATCCAACTGTGTGTGCCTGGGTTTAAACTCGAGTGTCCACTGAGAACTGTGGGTGCCTGGGCAATTCTTGCCCTTTTTAAAAGATACATCTGCTTCTCCACTCCTACCTATGCTTGCCACCCTACATGTGAGCCCACATTGCCATATTTCAGTTTTGTTTCCAGCAAAAAGTCAGAAATTAAAAATTTTATGTAAAATAGTCCTAAATTCCAAGTTAGAGGGCAAGGCAGACTGGGTGATACAGTCTTCATGACACAGGGCAGCACAGACAGCAGCAAAGAACATAACTGGATTGGGAAGTGGGAGGGGCAACAAGCAATGAAAGATGCTGCTTTCTCATTCCATCTCCTTATTGATAGATTCCATGTTTATTCCTCTGTCCTCATACTGATTTTTGACACAGGTGACGACTTCTTCTTAGGTCACTAAGAAAAAACTTCATATGGCTCCTAGGACATTACCCTCTCCTAGTTTTCTTCCACCTCTATTGACTATCTGTCTTATTTACTTTATTAGATCTCCTTCCTTCAAAGTTTGGTTTCATCTATCATGTTGTTCTCTATCATGCAAATTCAAGAGACTTAAATATTACTTATATGGCAATAGTTCCAAATTTATTCTACCACTAATTATACTTCAAACACTAGGCTGTTATCTACTTAACTTTACTAATTATCTGCAATGATTTTCTCCAACTTAGCATGCTATAAACCAATGTTTATCAATGTCCTAAAAGACTCTAGTCTTTATGATTTTATGTAATAACAATTACTAAATTTTACCAAAATATGATAATTATACTAAATACACATGTACACACACATACACGTACATCTCTATTTGTTTTCTGTAGTCCTCCTAGAAAATAAGATACATGATGCAAAAGGTAGTTTTGTAAACACATATTCCTTACCAGAAAATATCTCACACCAAATTACTCATGTCAATCTCTTGTCTTTCTGTTGCAGTGATTCTTCCCATTGTTTTAAAATTCAGTCTGGCTTCCCCTTTATTGATGTTTATTACCCTTCTGTCAGAGACAAATGAACATTTTTTGCTCCTATACAAAATATAATTTTTATCATTGAATACTGTATGTTTATATTTGTTTATATTTTTATCTCTTCCATGATGTCATGTTGCCATATTAAGTTTTAGACAAAAATTATATTGATGCCAGATATGAATATAGTAAAATTTATATGTCACATACACTTACATTTATTTTATTAATAATTTAAAGATGAACGAGTCATAGACATTGATTCGTCTGATGCAGCTGGTTTAACTTTTCCTTGTTAAATATGGCATCCTGAAGATGGCATCTGTACCTCTGTCTCAGATTCAATTATGATAAAAGAAACAAAATGATTCACCTGTGACAACATCGATTGTGTGGTAGTAAAGAAGGAAATTACATAACAATGATAATACGTAATTCCTGCAGAATAAAGTTTACTATGTTGTGTTCAATATAAAATCTAACCCCCAGCTCTGCTTAAAATTAACTCCCTGTAAAACCTACCTTATCTCTTCTCCCCACATTCTCAGCAAAGTTCCCAGGCATCTCAAGACTCTTGTTTTTTTTTTTTGTTGTTGTTGTTGTTGTTGTTGTTTTGTTTTGCTGACCAGCTGCAAGGTCACAGGGCAAGATAACACTCAAATAATGTTTCTCAAAATGCTATTTTTTAAATGTAATGTACATCACAAAACATGTTTCAAATTAAGTAACCATTCTTTGCTCTGGCTTCTGTAAACCTGTTAGCTGCTACATCATCCTGGATGTATAAAAAGTACCCCATTTTCTTTCTCCTTTGCTCAGCCTTGGAATGCTAATCCATTGAGCCTGTGGCCACCTTAATAAAATCCTCCTGTTTCACCCATTGGTCTCTCAGATCTCCTGAACATTCTGCAACAGTAGACTGAATAATTATCGTTCCTTCCCCCAAAAAGGATATTTGCATTCTAATGTTTAGAACCTGTGAATATATTACCTTATGTAGTAAATAGGGCTTTGAGGGTGTGATTAAGTTAAGAATCTTGAGATGGGAAGATCGTTCTAAATTATCAAAGTGGGCCTGATGTAATGATAAAGGTCTTTATAATTAGGAGGAAGGATTGTCAAAGGCACATAAGATAATGTGACAATAGAAGCCAAGATCAGAGAGAGAGAGAGAGAGGTTTGAGGAGGATCATTTGAAGATGGAGGAAGCAAACAAGAGCCAAGAAGTGCAGGTAACCTCTACCTGCTGTAAAAGGCAATGGCACAGGTTGTCCCTTAGAACTTTCAGAAGGAACACAGCTCTGCTAATATCTCAATTCAAAAAAAAAATTGAAAAGTATATTATGTAAAATTATACCAGTGACTTTGAGATGAAAGAACAAAAATGATTAAAAAAAAAAAAAAGATGGCTTCCGATGTGTGATAGAAGATAGAATATGGAGAGGCCTATGACTTATTCCTGCCTTCTGTAAAATGTGCTTATTAAAGTGCATATGCATGGGTTATATTGATAAGAATTATCACCACTATGGGTTCAAATAGTGACTTATTGATGCTCTGTCCAATATGTATCCCTCCCATTCACCACCCACATTACAATTTAAAAACAAATAAAGAAACTACATTTGCCAGTAATGACTAATGAGACATAAGCAAGACTGATTTGGGGCAGGCGTAGGGGCTCTGTTATTAATAATATGCATGACGTGCCCATCATTCTTTCCTTTATTCCTGGGGGAATGCAAATGTGAAAGTAGAAATAAAAGAGTCTTCTTGGGAATTCAAGGCAATTCATAGTAGGAAACTACATACAAAGAAGCACTGAGCAGAAAAATATAAGAATTTGAGTACCTTACGCATCATGAAAACTCTATTTCTCTCCATTGGTTGTGCCTGAGTTTCTTATTATGTTAGAGAATAAACACTGTATGATTTCACTTCTCAGATCAAACTAATCTGGATCAAATAAAATTTGAAACACCTAGATAATGATAGCTATATCCACTACATTAAGTATTATATAGAATAACAGAGGAAAATATGAAATATGATTCCTATATCAAGCTGTGTACAATCTTAAAAATATATGAAAATATACTTTTATCTTGCTATACTATTTAATGTTTGTAGATGCCACAGAATCTCCTTGCAACAACTGATTTTGTTAGAATGTCAGATAAATTACATATTCATTTAATGTAAGATTTACAGCAAACTTGAAAATCTGACATTTTTAAAATGCAGAAAATGAGTCTGTGAAAGTTCAAGTTCTAAAGAATGTATGCACAACATATTTCCAAACTACTGAATCCAAGTATAGCAGGTATTCCTTCCTCCTTCCTTCCCTCCCTTCCTCTCTTCTTCCTTCCCTTCCTCTCTTCCTCCTTCCCTTCCTCTCTTCCTCCCTCCCTCCTTCTCCCTTCCTTCCTCTTTCCCTTCCTTCCTTCCTTTGTGCCTGTCTGCCTCCCTTATTTCTCCCTTCCTCCTTTGTCTCCATCCCCAGTTTTCCTTTCTTTTTATTCATTCTCTTCTCCTCCCTCCTTTTCTCCTTTGCTTCTCTTCTTCATTTATATATATTTTTATCATAAGATATATGTGACATAATTCAGTGGCATTAATTATATTCATACTACTGTGCAACTATCAATACTATCCATTTCCAGAACCTTTTTGTTATTCCAAACAGAAACTTTATCCATTAAATAACAGCTCCCCATTTCCTCCCCACCCTCATCCCCTGGCAACCATCATTCTACTTTCTGTCTTTTATCAATGTTAATACCTTAGGTACCTCATATAATAGTAGAGCATTTGTTTCTTTGTGTCTAGCTTATTTAATAGTATGATCAAAGTGCATCCATGCTGTCGCATGTGTCAGAATGCCCCTGTTTTAAGGCTGCATAATATTATACTGTACGTATATGTCACATTTTATCTACACATCCATTGACGAACACTTGGCTTACCCCCACCTTTTGGTTATTGTGAATAGCATTGCTATAGAGATAGCTGCACAAATCTCTTTGAGGCTATGTTTTCATATCTTTTTGATGTATACCGAGAAGTGGAATTGCTGAATAATTGTATTTTTAATTTTTTGAGAAACTGCCATGTTTTCTATAAAGTTTAACCCATTTTATGTTTCCATCAACAGTGTACAAGGTTCCTAATTTCTTCACATTCTCTCAAAATGTGTTAATGCCTGTTTCTTTTAACAGCAGCCTTTCTAATAGATGTGAGGTGGTATTTCACTGTAGTTTAATTTTCACTTTCTTATGATTAATATCTTGAGCATCTTTTCATATGCTTATAGGTAATTTGCATATCTTCCTTTCAAGTCCTTTGTTTATACTTATCAGGATGGTTATTGTTGTTGTTAATGAAGTAAATAGAAGTTCTTTATATATGGTATTAACCCCTTATCAAATGTATATTTGCAAATATTTTCTCCTGTTTGACAGGTTGCTTTTCAATCTGTTCTTTTGATTCTTAGAAAATTTTAATTTTGATGTAGTGTAACTCATTTATTTTCTTTTCGTTTTTGGAAATATATGCAATAAATCATTGCCAAAATTAATTTCAGAAAGTTTTCATCTAAGAATATTATAGTTGTAGACCTTAATTTGTATATTTGTTCAATTTTCATTTTGGCATATGATATAAATTAAAAATCCAACTTCATTCTTCTGCATGTAGAAATCCAGTTTTCCCAGCAACATTTATTGCAAAGCTTATAATTTCTCCAATGAATGACTTTGGCGCATTTGTCAAAAACCATGTAAACATATATGCAGGAGTTTGTTTTTGGCCTCTATTTTATTTCCTTTGTATTTACATTTGTGCTTATACCAGCACCAGACTTTTGATTACTGTAACTTTGTAATAAGGGTTGATCGAAATCAGAAAGTTTAGGACCTCCAACTTCTTTCTTCTTTTTCTAGATTATCTTTGTTATATGGGGTCTCTTGATGTAAAGATTATTCCATTTGGGGTTGGGGTTTGTCCATCAATATTCATTGGGGATAAACATATATACTTACTTTTCTTGTAGTGTTTTTGTCTGAGTTTGGTTTCAGGAAAATTCTAGCCCCACAGAGTGAATTTTGAAGCGTGCCTTTCTCTTCCAACTTCTGGAAGAATTTGAAGAGGATTTGGTGTTAATTCTTCTTTAAATGTGCATGTGAAAATTCAGTAGGCTTATCATTGTTTGAGAGGATTTTAATCATTGATTCAATCTGTCTTCTAATTAAAGGTCTGTCATAGTTTCTATTTCTTCATGATTCAGTCTTGCTACACTGGGTTTTCTAGGAATTTACCCATTTTATCTAGGTTATTCAATGTTTTGGCATATAATTGTTTATAATATTCTCTTATAATCTTTTTTATTTAAAATAATTTTCATGTCACCTATTTTATTCTCATTTTAGTTACCCGAGTCTTCTTTCTTAGTCAAGCTAGCTAAAGATTTAATAAATTTTGTTGATCTTCTCGAAACATCAACCCTTGCTTTGATTTCAGTATTGTTTGTCTATCCTCTATTTTATGTATCTCTGGTCTAACCTTTATTATATACTTCTTCATGGTAGCTTTGGTTTTTTTTCTGGTTTTATGTTAAAATTTTAAGTTGTGATTTGAGACATTTCTTTGTTTTTAATGTAAGAATTTATAGCTACAAATTTTCTATAAGCACTGAATTTGTTGCATCCCATACATTTTGTTCTGTTATATTTTCATGTGTTCAATATATTTTATAATTTCCTTGTGATCTATTTTTTATCAGTTTTTTTCTCTATTGCTTAATTTTTACATATATGTTGATTTTCCAATTCTCTTTCTGCTTTTGGTTTCTAATTTTCTTCCATTGTGTTTAGAAAGATACTTTGTATAATTTCAAAATTTTATAAGTTCTTAAAAATTGTTACTTTGGGAGGCTGAGGCAGGTGGATCACTTGATGTCAGTAGTTCGAGACCAGCCTGGCCAATATAGTGAAACTCTTTCTCTACTAAAAATACAAAAATTAGCTGGGTATGATAACAAACACGCGTAGTCCCAGCTACTTGGGAGGCTGAGGCATGAGAATTGCTTGAACCCAGGAGGCGGAGGTTGCAGTGAGCCAAGATCACGCCACTGGACTGCAGCCTGGATGTCAGAGTAACACTCTGTCTCAAAAAAAAAAAAGAAAAAAACAAATTGTTTTGCAGCTCATGTATAGTCTATAATAAAGATTGTTCCATGTGCATTTGTGAAAAATGTACAATCTTCTGTTGTTGGGTGAAGTGCTTCATAGATGTCTGTTAAGTCTAGTTGGTCTGTAGTGTTGTTAGACTGTTCTATTTCCTTAATGCTCTTCTGTGATTGTTCTATCCGTTATGGAAAGTATTGTATTAAAGTTTCTACTATTATGAAGAACTGTCAATATTTACCTTAATTCTGTTCATGTTTGTTTCATTTATCAAGAACTATTGTTGTCTGGTGCCTATATGTTTAAAGTTGTTATATCTTTTAGTGAATTGACAGTTTCACCATTATATAATGCTCTAATTTGTCATGGGGCCATGTTTTTCTTTATAACTTTTTTTAAATCTAAAATGTGTGCTGTCAAATATTTTATCTGAAGTGTGTGCTTTCATTACTCCTACTCTCCTTTGGTGACATTTTTACAGCATATAATTTATTCATAATTTTACTTTCAACCTATGCTTTTATTAAATCAAAGGTGAGAGTCTTACAGGTGGCACATAGTTGTGTTCTATTTCTTTTTATTCATTCTGCCATTGTGTCTTTTGATTGGGGATTTTAATCCACTTAAATTTAAAGTAATTACTGATAGCAAATAACTTATTATTGTCATATTTATTTTCTGTATATCTTAAGAATTTCTGTTTTTCTCTTTCATCACTACATGTCTTTGTGGCTGATTTTTTAGTATGATCTCTCTCTATGTATATACATATAACTCATACTACAAATATATATATTTTACACACACACACACACATATATATATATATATATATATATATATATATATATATAATTTCTTTTTTGAGACCAAGTTTTGCTCTTGTTGCCCAGGCTGGAGTGCAATGGCATGATCTCGGCTCACCGCAACCTTCACCTCCTGGGTTCAGGCAACTCTCCTGCCTCAGCCTCCCGAGGAGCTGGGATTATAGGCATGCCCCACCATGCCCAGCTAATTTTGTATTTTTAGTAGAGATGGGATTTCTCCATGTTGGTCAGGCTGGTCTGAAACTCTTGACCTCAGGTGATCTGCCTGCCTTGGCCTCCCAAAGTGCTGGGATTACAGGCGTGAGCAACCATGCATGGCCAACATTTTTTTTGTTGTTATTGTGGGCATTAATAAATCATCCTAAAGCTATAATCATATATTTTAAATTGATAAGAACTTGATTTACAAATAAAAATTGACTACAGTTTTTCCCCTGCATCACTTTATCTTATGTATGTCCCAAACCATACCTTTTCTATGTTGTGTATCCATTAACATAAGTTTAGATTTTTATGGCTTTCTCTTTTACATTCTATAAAATAATATAGTTACAAAAATATACATGTGCTCATATTTTACCTTTATCAGAGAACCTTATATTTTCATATGGTTTTCTTACTGTTCTTTCATTTGACTTGAATGATGTCCACTAGCATTTCTTATTAATTAGGTTTAGTGATAATACATTCCATCAGCTTTTACCTGGGAAAATCTCAATTTTTACTAATTTTCAAAGATGAGCTTCACTTCACTATATATTGCATTCTTGGTTTACTGGTGTGTGTGTGTGTGTGTGTGTGTGTGTGTGTGTTCATATTTTTTATCTGTAGACTAGATAATTTAAATTATTTTATTTTCAGGTTTACTAATTCTTTCTTCTGCCTATTCAAATCTGCTGTTAAATACCTTTAGTGAGTTTTCATTTTAGTTACTGTACTTTTCAACTCTAGCATTTCCATTTGTGCTTTAAAAATTTTATCTTTTTGTTAAAATTTTTATTACATTTGTATTTTTTATTTCTTTGCCATTTTTTCCTTAGATATTTGAATATATTTAACACAGTTGTTTAAAGTATTTTTAATAGTAAGCCTAATATTTTGCCTTATTCAATGATGGATTTTGTAAATTAATTTAACTCCTTTAAATTAGCCATGTTTTCCTTTGGGTTTTGTTCCTCTTTTAATGCTTTATAATTTTTTTGTTGTTATGAATTTGGCATTTGTCTATTATAACATGTTTACTCTGTAAATCTCCCTCTTCCTTATCATTTCCTGTTTTTGCTTCTGTTTTTTATTGTTGAAGACAGAAGTTATATGTTTTTCCAGACTTTTCCAAACTATTTTTTGCAAATACTCTCTGTCATGTGTGATCGTTGATGTTTTTTGTTTTTCCAGCTCATGTTATGTTAAGAGTTCCCTGGAAGTGAAAAGCTAAAACAAACAATCAAACAAAAATAAACAATATATTTATAAAAGAACAACCAATTTCCAAGTCTTTATAGGTGAGCTCTGTACTGGTATAGTCCCTCTCCACTTAGCTAAGCTTGCTCTCAAGTCTAGGGACCATTTAAGTACAACTTTAAGCTCTTCTTGGGCCTTTTCTAAGCATGCATATTTCCTGGGCATGTGAGTGGCTTTCTAATTTCTCCTGTATATATGGTGATGTTTTAATTTCCCATAGCTTTTCAGCTCAGCTTCTAAGCCTTAGATTATATTTTTCTACCTCCTACAGTCTCTTCCCCTAAGCCTCTCTGGGTTTCTAGTCTTATAGCTTTGAAAAGCACTTCCCAGCTCTCCCGCACCCCATGCTTTTTATTTTACTGGCTTCTAAGTTATGCAAAACAGAGACATAATTTGCATTAGTCCTTTAGGTATCCTGCAGACAGGTTATAATAAATGTATACAATAATTTGAAAAGTTTAGAGAGGCAAGGGATAGGACTAAGGACCAGGTTTGCCTGCTCAAGACAAAGACCACCACTGTGCTGTGAAGGGGATGGCACAAATACAAGCAAAAACAACACAATACTATCTTACCAATTTGAAGATAGATTTTTAAAAAAACATTGAGCATTTGGCTGGTTAATGTGAACTTTTGACTGCTTTTGAGAGCTCAAAATTGGTTTATCTTATGGTTGTTTTTACTTATTTCTGTAGAAGAACAAGAACTTGGAAATCTATAGTCTGTTATTTTGCTGATTAAAATATATTTTAATGGTAATATTCAACTGTCTTGTCAATGTTATTATAACACTATCAATTTAGTATATTTTCCATACATAGGACATGAAAATCATCTGAGTTAAAATGTCTCTGGACATCATCCAGAACCCATGAGGGTGAGGTCCAGGACAATTCATAGTAATTATGTAATCATAGGTTCCAGGTAATTTTTGTGTACACTGCAGTTTGTGAACCACTGCTCTATACCATGCTTTTAAGAGAAGATATATAGAAAAAGTCTTTGATATTCAGAATAGAGACAGAAAGCAGTTCTTGGGAGATTGAATATTAGTGACAGAATTCACTAGCCCAGTCCTACAATCATGCTATGAGAAGAAAACTAAACAAGAAATAAGAAAGTCAAGAGCAAAAGCAAATTGACAGAAAAGATTTCTACATTATAAGTGATGGAAACTCTTTGTTCTCTCTCTAAATTTCACAAAACATGCTTAACAAATGTGCAATACCCTTCAACAATTTTTCTACTGAAACATTCAGATGTCAGAATTGCTAGAGATCCCTCCTAGCCATTCTCCAGAATTGTTTCATCTCTTTGCAAGAAAATACACAGTGTAAGGTTAACTACAGGTCTATGTCTGAAAGAATGACTTGCCTGTCTACTTGAAATAAATAATAGTAGTATTCAAAAGTTCATCTTCTTTTAAGCATAATCGGCTGGTGGCATCTGTGGTATGACAAACACTGAGCATGAAAACACCTGGAATTCTTGAGGGAGTGCAAACAAATGGCATCAGGGAGAATAAATCATCACTACCCTCTTTCCAAATGAATTCCGTAATTCAGGAAGAAAAAGAAAACTCATTTTGCGTTTTGCTTTGTTTTAAATGAGACATGTTTAGCCAATAGAGAAAAATACGAGAGCCTAATGACCCTGGGCCACTTCAAATGACTGTATTTTATGTAAGATATTGCCATTCTTTAATACAATTCTCTCTATAATTAAGAATGACTTTAAATAGTCAACAAAAGCTTTACATCTGTTAAACCACTGTGTTTCTTACAACATAAAATATTAATCTTCATTCAAAAAACATAAGACTATATCAATTTTATGTGCAAAGCAGAACAGAATCCACACCTCTTTACCTGTAAGTAATTGCTAGTAATGGAGGTAATAGGGGTGAATATATTAACGTGTCACCGCATTCTCTTACTTGTAATTTATAGATCATGGACTCAACTCTATGTGGTTGTGAGATTTAAAGGAAGCCACATATATAGAATTTATAAGTTAGAAGTGCGTGTTTAAGAATCGAGGAAAGGGCAGACTTGCTGGCTTCAGGTGAGACATAACACATCCTTAAGAGACACTGCCATTCTTAGCTGTGGTGGCTTTGGGTAGAAACTCCTTCTGGTTGCGAACAGCATAGGCAAAAGTAAAGGAGACTTTGTCTGGCACCATAGGTACCAGCTCTGCTTCATGGGTGTATAGTACCAAATAGACTCGGCATACTTGATTCCAGGCCTTGGCTTCTGGATGGCATTTCTGGACCTGCTCTGGGCCAAAGGGGAGCCCACTGCCCTGAAGGGTGTGTCTCAGGCCCAGCAGCATTCACCACGTGATGACCGAAGAGCCCTTGGGCCTTAAGAGAATATGGGTGATAGCCTGGCAGTACTCCCATGGGCCTGTGGAGGCAGTGGTTACAGGGTGAGGCTCCTCTGTCTATGGATAAGAGAGAGAAAAATGGGAAGCACCGTGGCTTGTGGTTTGAGTGCCAGCTCAGCTGCAGCACACAGTACAATAGAACATCAAGTAGATTTCCAAGGTTTTTTACTCGAGTCCCTAGCTCCTGGATGGCACCTCTGGACCCACCCAGGGCCCTGGACCTGGGGGATCTCACCACCCTGAAGGGAACAACAGGCTTGGCTAGCTTTACCCGCTTTTGACTGTAGAGCCCCAGGCTCTTGAGTGAACATAGGTAGTAGATAGGGAGGGGTTATAGTGGGCCTGGGTGAGACCCAGTGCTTTGCTGACTTTTGTCTTGGTAGCTACAGGGTGTTGGTGTTGTCACTATACCTCCAGGTCCAGATGTCTTAGAACCAAGAGAAAGAGAGACACTCTGTTTGAGAGAAAGTAGGAAAACAGAACAAGAATCTTTGGTAATACAAATAATTCTTCCAGATTTTGTCCAAGACCTTAGGCAGCACCTCTACATGTCTGCAAGAACCACAGAATTACTGGTGGCCTCTAAAGCAGAAACAGTTTGAATCACAACACCCAAGTCCTTTCCAGTATCAGGAAAGCCTTTGCAACAAGAATGGGTACAAACAAGCCTAGGCTATGAAAGCTACTATAAATATCTAACCTTTATGTAATTTGAAGACACACAAAAAAATGGAAAGATATCCCATGTTTATAGATTGGAAGAAGAATCAATATTGTTAACATGTCAATACTACCCAAAGCAATCTATAGACTCAATGCAATCTCTATCAAGATACCAATGATCTTATTCACAGAAATAGAAAAAAAAATTCTAAAATTCATATGAAACCATTAATGACAAGGAATACCCAAAGGTATTCAGAGGAAAAAAAAAATGGAATTACATTACCTGATTTCAAATTATACTACAGAGCTATAGTAACCAAAACAGCATGCTACTGGCATCAATACAGAGACACAGACCAGTGGAACAGAACAGAGAACCCAGAAACAAATTTACATATCTACGGTGAACTCATTCTCCACAAAGATGCAAAGAACACAAATTGGGGGAAAAGACAGCCTCCTCAATAAATTATGCCAGGAAAACTTAAATATTCATATGAAGAAAAATGAAACTAGACCCTTATTTCTCACCATATACAAACATCAAATAAAAATGAATTAAATGCCTAAATCTGTTATCTCAAAACTATGAAACTACTAAAAGAAAACATTGAGGGACATCTCCAGGAAATTGTTCTGAGTATTTTTTTCTTTGAGACGCTGTGGCCCAAGCTGGAGTGCAGTGGTGCAATCTTGGCTCACTGCAACCACCACCTTCAGCAATTCTCCTGCCTCAGCCTCCCAAATGGCTAAAATTACAGGCATGCACCACCATGCACAGCTAATTTTTGTATTTTTAATAGAGACAGAGTTTTGCCATGTTGGCCAGGCTGGTCTAGAACTCCTGACCTCAACTGATCTGCCTACCTTGTCCTCCCAAAGTGCTGGGATTACAGGTGTGAGCCACCACACCTAGCTGGTGTGAGTACTCTTGAGTAATACCACAAAACCATAGGCAACCAAAGCAAAAATGGACAAATCAAATCATATAAAGTTAAAAAGCTTCTGCACAGCAAAGAAAACAATCTACAAAGAGAAGAGACCATCCACAGAATGGGAAAAAAGTTTGTAAACTACACACCTGACAAGGGATTAATGGCCGGAATATATAAGAAGCTCAAATAACGCTAGACGAAAAAAATCTAATCATGGATGAAAGATTTGAATAGACATTTTTCAAAAGAAGACATATAAATAGCCAACAGGCATATGAAAGGGTGCTCAATATCATTGATCAGCAGAGAAATGCAAATTAAAACTGCAATGATATGTCATCTTACCCCAGTTAATATGGTTTTTATCCAAAAGTCGGGCAATAACAAAGACTGGGGAGGTTGTAGAGAAAAGGGAGTCCTCACACACTGTTGGTAGGATTGTAAATCAGTAAATCCACTATAAACAACAGTTTGGAAGTTCCTAAGGAAAAAAAAAAATAGAGCTACCATAGAATCCAACAATCCCACTGATAGGTATATATCAAAAAGACAGGAAATTAATATATCAAAGAGACATTTGCACTTCCATGTTTATTGTAGTACTATTCACAATATCCAAAAATTGGAACCGCCTTAGTATATATCAACTGATGAATATATAAAGAAAATGCAGTATTGATACACAATGGAGTACTCTTCAGCCATGAAAAAGAATAAGATCATGTCATTGGTAAAAACGTGGATGGAACTGGAGGTTATTATGTTACATGAAATAAGCCAGTCACAGAAAGACAAACATCATATGTTCTTACTTGTGAGAGAGTAACATTAAAACTATTGAACTCATAGAGATAGAAAGTAGAAGGATGGTTACTATAGGCTAGGAAGGGTAGTCCGGGGTAGGGTAGGAGGAAAGGGAGAATAGTTAATAGGTACAAAGTAATAGTTAGAAGGAATAAATAAGATCTAGTATTTGCTAACACAACACAAATAGTATAGTAAAAAATAATTTGGCCAGGCACAGTGGCTCATGCCTGTAATCCCAGCACGTTGAGAGGCCAAGGCAGGTGGATCACTTGAGGTCAGGAGTTTGAGACCAGCCTGGCCAACATGGTGAAACCCTGTCTCTACTAAAAATACAAAAAAAAAAAAAAAAAAAAAAAAAAAAAGGCCAGGCATGGTCGTGTGCGCTTGTATTCTCAGCTACTCAGGAGGTTGAGGTTCAAGTGAATAGCTTGAACCCAGGAGGTACAGGTTGCAGTGAGCCGAGATGGCGTCTCTGCACTCCAGCCTAGGCAACAAGAGCAAAACTCTGTCTCAAAATAATAATTGTTCATTTCAAAATAACTAAAAGAGTGTACCTTGATTGTTTGAAAAACAAAGGATAAATACCTGACAGGATGAGCACCCTATTTACCCTGATGTGATTTTTACCTATTGCATGACTGTATCAAACTATCTCATGTAACCCATAAACATATTCATCTACAAGGTACTCACACTGTATTAGTCAGGGTACTCCAGGGGGGCAGGGCTAATAGGATAGATGTATATGTGAAACAGAGTTTATTAAGGAGTATTGACTCACAGGATCACAAAGTGAAGCCTCACAATAGGTTTTCTGCAAGCTGAGGAGCAAGGAAGCCAGTCCAAGTTTTGAAACCTCAAAGGTAGAAAGCCAATGATACCCTTTCAGTCTGTGGACAAAGGCATGAGAGTCTCTGGCAAACCAGTGGTGTTAAATCCAAGAATTCAAAACCTGAAGAACTTAGAGTATAATGTTGTAGGGCAAGAAGCATCCAGCACAGGAGAAAGATGAAGATTGGAAGACTCAGCCAGCCTAGTCCTGCCACGTTCTTCTGCCTGCTTTATTTTAGCAGCAATGGTAGCTGATTAGATTGTGCCCACCCAGAATGAGGGAGAGTCTGTCTCTCCCAGACCAGTGACTCAAACATTCATTTCCTTTGGCAATACCCTCACAAGCACACCCAGGAACAATACTTTGCATTCTTCAATCCAATCAAGGTGACAGTCAATATTAACCATCACATACACACTAATTAATTTTTTAAATGAATTGGCTATTACTGGTTGCTAATATATGTATTAAAAGAACTTCAGGACTATGTGAGATTTGTCAATAAGCACAGAGATATAAGGTAAAGGGAACTGGAATTGTGCATTTAAATATATTAGCTCTGTGACTTTGGGCAAATTAATTTCTTGCATATATGCTTTTCTACTGCCAAAGAGGAAATAGAACATGCTCTGCCATTGTGTGGCTTTATTGTGGAGATCAAATGAGAAGGTATGGGAAGAGTTTTGGACAAAACATGATTCTCCACAAATTTAATCTGTTATAAAGATATTGGTATCAAGTAACAGAGGATGGATGTGTTTGCAAGGGGATTCTAATATGGTTTTGTGATATGCTCATCTCATTCTTTTGCTTTAAGATATTTAAAGTGTTACATCTCAATTTGAGAAACATAAAAAATATGACAAAATTGATTAAAATTATGACAATGATACAATATTAAAACCCAAATATTTAATTCAACGTATATATTTATGGCTTCTTTCCATCTGCTGTGTGTAAAACTGTATCTCCATCACAGAAAAACATCTGGTTGAAAATATATAGTGATGTGAATAGAGCAATAACTTGCCAAATGTTTTCAAATCATCATGGAGTTCACTCTAGCCTTCAGATATGCATATAATAAGCTTGTTGTCAAAAAGCTTATTCTTCTAACAAAAACACTGTGGTCATGGATAAGATGAAATTTAAAATCTGTGGTATTAATCCAAAGGTCAATGAGTATTTCTCATGGCGAAAAATTTGTATAGAGTGACAATAAAAAAAGACTTTTGTATAAAAGAGAGAATGCTGTCGGCATATCCCACAGAGTGACCACACCTATCAAAAAAAAGTAATTTGTATCTTTACACTGGCATGATACAAGAAAAGCTACAAAAAAAGTGTTTTCACATTTTTCACATATAAAAATCTCACTGTGGTCTGTTATTTTATGGTATTAAATGGAATTTCAAAAGTTCTATTCGACTAATGAAACTTAAAATTAACAATCTTTGTTAATTAACTAATGATATTAAAGTTTACTTTATCAGAGCCATTGCAAAAATTTTGGTTTCATGTAAATTTAGTCACATAAGACTGATATTATAAAATTGGACATTATCTGTAGAAATCTGTTGATGGCCTCCTGAGTTGCTGAAAAAGAATGTGCCGGAAAAGTTTCCTGTCTTCTTTCAGAGTTCCAGGTGAATCTCAAACACTGAAAAGATCTTAGGAGTAAGAAAACTATATATCGCAGATGGAAGAAAAAGTACATTATAATTACATTATGTCCTATGAAACATGTCTATGTTCAAAACTAACAGTATCGCAATAATATTTGGACAGTTCTACCTCTTTTCACCACATATATTTATATGCATTACTTCACAGCCTAAACTTATTTACTTTTTATGTCTTTATAAACTTATTTACTCCTAAGAAACTCTATTAGTGAGGATATTTTTAGATGTTCTTATATTTCACATTGATCGGTATTTTCCTGCTTCATGGGAAGTACTTTGCCTTAATGTTACAACAGATACATGAGGTAGGTGACACAGAAATGTATTCAGCCAGATGTTACTCCACTCACTCTAAAATACAAGTCATAAAGCAGGATCCAGCGATGTACTATTTGTATCCTCTGACATTTATTTATCAGCTATGCTATTTTAGCTAACTCCACTAAGACTTTGCTACTTATCTGTGAGTGGTGACAGTCTATGGAATCACATAAGATTAGAATGAACATTAATTGAGAAAAATTCATGTAAATTACTTTACCATAATTCATGGCCAATAAAATGAAATCAACAAATTCAATGATGTTGATGAAGACAATGATGCTGACAAAGGTGATGATGATAATGATGCTGCTGGTGCTGCTAAAGGTGGTGCTGATGGTGATGGTGAAGACGATGGTGAATATGATGCCATAGTTGTAACAGTTACACATGTGTTTCCCAGTTGCTAAAGACCACTGCCTGAACATGACAAAGATATGATAGACTTTCTTTAGGAATCAAATATTTTGGATTGAGCAGTCAAGACATAATAGCCTCAAAACAATTTGCAAAGAAAACACCAAATGGAAAAAAGTAGTATTAATAACATTGTTTCTATTTCAGTCATGATTTCTATTTGAAACACGATTTTTGTCATTAACAATGAGCAAAATAAAGTGCTGAAAAAGTAACTCATTTGAATTGTTCTCTGTGTTTACTTAGCATAGATCGCCAATTTGACAAATTTTGCTTAAAGTAATTTTATTCAGGGATATATCAACAAAGGGAATTTGACACTTAATGATTTTCATTAAAAGTATACATATAATTTATTTTTACCTTTTATATGTCAAATAAATCTTGACAAGTCTATGCTGACTAGGTAATTTTTTTTTGTTTTATTCATTCATAAAATCCAAATTTCTGTGAATGGAATTCATCATTCTATCAGCAAACAAGTTTAATATAATTTTATACTTAACCAGTTTATATAATTTTCTTGCAATCTGTAGATACAGGCATGGTTAAATGGTAAGACATTATAGGACAGGAGTTATTATCTTTTCATTCCCATTCATTTCTCATAAACCATAATATAGTAGCAAACATATTATAAGTTTTCCTTACTTATAAGTATGGCTGGTTTAATGAACATTTCTTGAATTACCAAAGAAAGTGGGTGAAAGTATGTTCTTATTTCTTTCTGACTATAAAATCAATATATTTTTATTTAGAAAAATTTAGATTCCAAAAATATACATGAAGAAAAAGGTGTTACCCTAATTTGCATTGTTAACATTAGATTGCATTTTATAGTTTCCTTTTTCATACATATTTTAGCCTTGTTTATGTGTGTGGGTGTGTCCATGTGTTTGTTAACATATATAATTAACATACAGGTCCCAGCTTGTCTTACATTTATGTTCTTGCTTATGAATTATCTTGTGTCTTTAAAAGCTATTAGTAAACATTTTGAAGGCAACAGAAAATTCCAATTTGAGGTTAAGAGCATCACACATGCAACATTTAGAAAGATTTGTATTTTTATAATTATTAATAATATTGAGTATTTTTAAATAACAGCCATTCTAACAGGTATTAGATGATATCTCATTGTCATTTTGATTTGCATTTCTCTAATGATCAGTGATAGTGAACATTTTTTCTTATGATTTTTGGCCACATTTATATCTTCTTTTTAAAAGTGTCTGTTCATGTCCTTTGACCACTTTTTATGGGTTTGTTTCTTGTAAATGTATTTAAGTTTCTATAGATACTGGATATTAGACCTTTGTCAGATGCATACTTTGCAAAAATTTTTGCCCATTCTATAGGTTGCCTGTTTATTCTGTTTGTAGTTTCTTTGCTTTCTTTGCTATGCAGAAGCTCTTTAGTTTAATTAGATCCCATTTGTCAATTTTGGCTTTTGTTGCAATTGCTTTTGGCATCTTTGTCAATAAAAAATGCTTGTACACTGTTGGTGGGAGCGTAAATTCGTTCAACTACTTTGGAAGAGAGTGTGGCAATTCCTCAAAGACCTAAAGACAGAAATCCCATTACTGGGTATATACTCAGAGGAATATAAACTATTCTATTATAAAGACACATGCATGTGAATATTCATTGCAGCACTATTCACAATAGCAATGCTGTGGAATCAACCTAAATGTCCATCAATGGTAGACTACATGAAGAAAATGTGGTATATATACACCATGGAATACTATTGAGTCATAGAAAAGAATAGGATCATGTCCTTTGCAGGACATGGATGGAGCTGGAGGCCATTAACATTAGCAAACTACCAGAAGAACAGATAACCCAGTTCTGCATTTTCTCTCTTATAATTGGAAGTGAAATAATGAAAACATATGGACACATAGAGGGGAACAACACACACTGGGGCCTTTCAGAGGGTGGAGGGTGGGAGAAGAGAGAGGATAAGGAAAAATAACTAATGAGTACTAGGCTTAATACCTGGGTAATGAAGTAATCTGTATTACTTTTATAGCAAACCCATTATCATTTTTTTAAAATGTGCACCCAACATAGAAAAAAAAAACTATTTTCTTGTGTGCTCACTTTTGAGCACTAAACAAATGAAAGAAAATTGAGGGAAGAGATATTGACAAAGAGGGAGGGGGAGAGAGAGAGAGGGAATCAGCTATCTATTAGAGCTGACATATGCCTGTTGTTCTTTATTTCTCAATTGTTTCTCACTTTGCCTTTCTCTCTCTTTTTGGAAATATATTTCTGTGTATCTTAGAATTAAATACTATTATGTAAAATTCGTACTTCAGAGTTTACTTTTTGTTATCACACCACATCTCTAGGAATGCTGGTTTTATCTTTCAGGTACACTGCTGTGCTAATTTTGTTAAGTAACCTATCAGCCAGTAATGTGACAACTTTACTTTTCCATTAGCTTCAAATGAATCTAGGTAAATATAGAACTTAGTGTAGGAATATATAGATGCAAATATATTTTCTCAATGCTATCGATGTCAAATTCATCCTTTTAAACTAGAATCACCTATGTTTTCAAGCATAAAAGTCAGCTGGTAGAAGTCAAACACAGAATGTTCGCAACTTTGACAAATAAATTCACATGTGATATTTGGTGTTTCATCAATCACTTCATCTTCTTTCTTAGTCATGACAATGTCACATTTACAGAGCAGTGTTAGTGAACAAGGTGTACCATAAAAATTCATTTTTCTGATAAATGAAGCTTCACATTTTATGATATAGAACTTTTGACATTTTCAATGAAAATATTTATAAAGGCATTATAGTTATGCATGTGTGTCTTTAATAAGCAGTGTTTTCTTCTCTTGAGAAGCATCAATTGATTATAAAAATTATAGAGAATTATAGTCAATTAGACTTGAATTTGGATCCCAGTTTTTCTCTTTACCAACTTTATAAGCTTCGTAAATTTCTCAGTCCCTTCAAAGTCTTTGTTTCTTCATTTGTTAAAAAGATAATTTTGTTAATATCCTAAATATGAAGTGTGATATTACATGTAAGGGACCCACTGTGTGGTGCTTGGGAAATGTTAGATAATAAGTAAATATAATTTCCCTACATTTTTATCCACTCCCTTTGCCCTCTCATATTACAAATGTGTTGCCTTTCTAACATGCACAGTAAATAATATGTGGAATAATGAATATGAAGAATAAAAAAACACAGTGCCCCTTTGCCAGAGCACATGGGTATAGTCTAGTGGCAAAGGCAAAAATATTGTTTCAACTCTAAGGGACTATATTTTGTTAAAATTTATACTTTTGGTGAGAGGTATGATTTCTTGACTCAGAAATCTACCTGTATTGACTCAGAATATTACCAAAAGACTAACTCCAGCTCCCTGAGAGACAGCCAGATTAAAGGAGGTTCACACTTGCCCTTTTCATTGTCTCAAATGCCTTTTAAAAAAAGTTCATATTTTAATCTGCCTCTACAGGACTTTAAAAGCAAGCTTTTGATAACTATTGCATTACCTTCAATATGAAGTGTGAGACAGGAAAAAGAACTCATTGGAAAACCTGCTGAAACGCTGATTTCTGCTTTTGGTTGTTCTGACTGGCTGGATGGTGGAATGTCACCCTCCATGTAGCACCCCCAGCAGCAGATTCCCAGTGTTTTTCAGAGCATTCAGTCTGCTACTGCCCTTCAGCACTAGCCCATGACCTTCACCCTATTCAACTTGAAAATAGAACAAAAGATGAGGTGTGGGTGAGGGATGGAGCAAGAAATGAGGTGTACTCAGGGTCCCTGTTGCTCATAGCCTATCATACTAATACTTCTAAAACATTTGTTTAGTTTATATGGTAGATGTAAGTGACAAAATTACAGCACCGAAATGTCTTTTATCCAAGTACTTTTCCCTAATCTGCATAGGTGTTCTTTTTATTGATATAAATGACAATGCACAATGAATAAATGAGTTTAAGCAAACAAAAAAGAGACTTCTTTTGAAACATTTGTTTTATAAATCCGTCATAAATAAAACTAACATAAGAAATCCTGCTATTTTAATTTTGCATACCATCTATAAAAATAATAATAGCTAGTGTTTTCATGAGCCTGTCTAAATAGGGAGCCTGAATCAGATAGTTTCCATATATTCTTTACCTCTGTTCATTCACACACATTTCTGCAAAATAGTGACAAATCAGCCTACTTTCCAGATGGGAAAAGCTAAACTTTGGAGAAATTAGCTTCTTGTTAAAGATCATAGAGCGTTCAAATTGTTGTGTTGAAATTCTTACCTGTTTTTTTCTGAATCTTTCTGTATTGTCTCGATAAGATGGAAAATAGAATGTTACACTTCGTGAAACTGTGGTTAACATTTTAGAAATACATGTTTTAAGTAATGCCACACATCTACAACCATCTGATCTTTGACAAACCTGACAAAAACAAGTAATGGGGAAAGGATTCCCTATTTAATAAATG
>CAUYLG010006824.1:0-40527 GCA_963573385.1 Cacajao melanocephalus | reverse complement strand
TCGCTCCACCTGCGTTCACCCCCGGGGCCGGCGCCTTTGTTTTTTAATTTATTCTTTTCCTCCTCTTTTTTTTTTTTTTTTTTTTTTTTTTTTTTTTTTTTTTTTTTTAAAGAGACAGGGTCTCGCTATGTTGCCCAGGCTGGAGTGCAGTGGCTATTCACAGGCGTGATCCCACTACTGATCAGCACGGGAGTTTTGACCTGCTCCGTTTCCAACCTGACCTGGTGGTTCCCCGCTCCGGGGAGGTCACCATATTGATGCCAAACTTAGTGTGGACACCCGATTGGCATAGCACACTACAGCCCAGAACTCCTGGGCTCAAGTGATCCTCCCACCTCAGCCTCCTAAGTGACTGGGACTACAGGCACACACCACCGTGCCTGGCAGGTTAGCTAACTTCTAAGCATAATTTATAAACTGGATATGGCAAATTGAAATTTCAAGCAAATTAATTTTAAATCTGATCCTAAAGAAAAGGTAGCAAGTATTAGTAACTGGCCAAACATATAACAGTGTGATTAGCAAGTAAGCCAGAAACCCACATTTCATCAATATAGAACTTCTAAGGAATTAGTATATGTTTCTGGTTTCCAAAATCAACTTAAGTACACATGGAGAACTGGAGGACAGTTCCCCAGAGGTTCCTTCCTTCAAAACTACCTATTAACACTCACTCAGGATAAATGCATTCTCTAAATAATTCTCAAAATTATTAGCCGGCACAGCGGCTCACATCTGTAATCCCAGCACTTTGGGAGACCAAGGCAGGCGGATCACTTGAGTCCAGGAATTCAAGAACAGCCTAGGCAACATGGTGAGACTCCCATTTCTACAAAAAATACAAAAAAAAATTAGCCAGGTATGGTGGTACGCACCTATAGTCTCAGCTACTTGGGAGGTTGACATGGGAGGAATGCTTGAGCTCAGGAGGTGGAGGCTGCAGTGAACAGAGATCATGCCACTGCACTCCAGCCTAGGTAACAAAGTGACTCTGTCTCAAAAATTTCCAAGTTACTGTCATCTTTCTCATTCTGATGCCCATGATGCTAGCACCAAGAATTCAGAAGTTTCTTCTGAATCTCAGTTTATGATGTACTGAAGCTTCACTATGTGTTGGTTAACACTTTTCCTAAATAAAGTTTTATACCATGACTGAGGTCTCTGGGATTAAAACCTAGCATGCAAATTATTTGAGTAGCCTGTATACTTTATCTACTACCAGTTCTGGTGGTAAGTTGTGGTTTAACATACTCATCTCAAGAACTTAATTCAGGTAAGTTCAAGATTTGTTTGGCTTTCCTCCATGGAGAATTCACCTACCTCACCCCTGTAACTAAATGTGAAAGTTTCAGTTAGTTCCACAGCTGTCCTCTGGGATATATTATTTAATACAAACCAACTTTTTCACAACTCAGTGTTCAGTAAGATGTGGCTATATTAAAAATACTTGTGTGTAATAAATCTGAAAGTTTTATTTACTATCTATGAGTCAGTAAAGCATCTGATTTTAATTTTTAGGAATTTATAACTTACAATTTACAATTTTAACCATTGACAACAAATTTGCATTTAAAACAAATACAAGTGGGTCAGGGCCACCATCCTCCAACTGCTGCATTACTGAAATCTGTGATGGTTTCTCTTCCACAGCATAGTCTGTAAGGGGAAAAAAGAATGTAATAGATTGGTTAAAGGGACAAACCAAGAAAGAGATCAGATGGAGAAATGAGCTAATTATTCACAGAAAAGACACATGCATTTGATTTATCAATAGGTGCATACAGAGCATGATTTATACCTGCTGACCCAGTATCATGTTAATAGTGTCCCCTTTTACTCTCAAAAGTGACCCTTTGAGTGGTCCCAAAGTCCACTTTGGATGATAATGTGGTCATCCTGTGTATAGACCTTTCCCCAGAGTGGTTTGTGCCCCAGTATACCTCTCTTCCTTTTTATTTTATTTTTTTGAGACAGAGTTTTGCTCTTGCTGCCCAGGCTGGAGTACAATGACATGATCTTAGCTCACTGCAAACTCCGCCTCCTAAGTTCAAGCGATTCTCCCGTCTCAGCCTCCTGAATAGCTGGGATAACAGGCATGTGCCACCACGCCTGGCTAATTTTGTATTTTTAGTAGAGACGGGGTTTCTCCATGTTGGTCAGGCTGATCTCGAACTCCTGAGCTCAGGTGATCCACCCACCTCAGCCTCCCAAAGTGCTGGGATTGCAAGCGTTAAGCCCTACCTTTCTATTTAGTAAAAATTTTCCGACTATTATAACAAGAATTTCACATAATAGATGTTCAAGAACAACATTTAAAATAACTCATGATATACAAGAAAGTGATAATATACAAGTTACCTCTGGAAAGGATATCAGAGTTGGGGTAGAAGAGAGCCCTTCTATTATATGACCTTTTTACTGTATGATCTTTTGTACTGTTTGAGATTTTTGACAATTAAAAACTTAAACTTTAAAAAATGAACCCACAAAATGAAAGTATCATACACAACTGGCGTCATAAAACAATTCCTTTAGGTATAATTCAAGAGTTTAGTACGTATATCACTAAAATCGCCAGTAAATCACACATAAGATTCTGAACATGACATGTTAATACTGAATGTAACTCTTCCCATTTAATCTCTGGAAGCGCACTATGTGCTTCACCACCTCATTTTGAATGACAGTGATCCTTTGAGCTTGAAGTCAAATCATGGGTAATAATCATTGTAGAATCTAGAGATATGGGAAAGGAATTGAAAACCTAAAAGGTGAATGTTGCTTACTTGGTCTTACATAACATGCATCTTTGAGGGACAGTCGGGTAGAACAAAGTAACATCATTTGCCATTTTCTACTGGAAATTTAAAAATTGATTTTTTGGCTGCAGTGGGAAATATCTACCCCATTAATAAAAGTATTTAGGCCGGGCATGGTGGCTCATGCCTGTAATCCCAGCACTTTGGGAGGCCAAGGTGGGCAGAAGGTCAGGAGTTTGAGACCAGCCTGGCCAACATGCTGAAACTCTGTCTCTACTAAAAATACAAAAATTAGCCGGGCGTAGTGGGGCAGGCCTGTAATCCCAGCTACTCAAGAGGCTGAGGCAGGAGAATTCCTTGAACCCACGAGGTGGAGGTTGCAGCAAGCCAAGATTGTGCCACTGCACTCCAGCCAGGTCGATAGAGCAAGACTCTGTCTCAAAAAAAAAAAAAAAAAAATTATTGGAAGAGAAATCCTGAGTTTAACATTTTTTAAATAAAGTCATCCCACCGGAATAAAAAACTGCAAAATTTTGGTGACGAGACTGTAATACAGTTTAATTAAGTAATACAGATAATTAACTGTTCTTTCTTGGTAGAAGAAGTTTTGACAAGTAGATTTAATGGGTGTAACTTTTTATGAAAATAGAATCCTGCAATCTGACATTTTTTAACAACAGAATAGGCCAATTTATTTCCTTGTTAATCTAAGATTTATTAAAATAAAAATCTGAACCCTAAGCAGCAATTTTACTAACAATAGATATTTTTACAGGGTCCTGGTAAACGAGCAAAGGCATTATGCAATCAAAAGAATGCATGAAATGTATGTGAAAGTTCACTGCTAACTATCTGGGACATAGCAGCATTTGATAGTATAATATAGACAGTCAGCATTTGCTGAGAGCCTACTATGGGTCTAGCACCATGCAAGGAGCAGTAAACACAGTATGAATTAAGATAAATAATTCATAGTCTAAGTGAAAGAATAAGATCTGAAAATATAATATTGAAACTGCAATGAGAAAAAGTGTTAATGCAGCCAACTATAGGAACTGCTATTAGAACAGAGATAAGGAAGCAAAACACTATTTTCTAAGCAGCCCAGGTAAGGATTCAGAGAAGAGTTAACCATTAAGCTGGATTTTAAAAGGTTGAGGAGTTCTTCAGAAGTCTACAGTAGAGAGGGGTATTCTAGGCATAAGAAAGGAAGAAATGGAAAATATTATTTATATGCCTACTTTATGCTAGATACTTTCTTGGTATGTTCTTACAGGTATAATATCTAACTTAATACCCACAATGACTCTTAAGTAGGTGTAGTTATGTAATTAAAAAAAAAAGACTAGGAAACAAATTCAGAGAGGATGAATGACTTGCCAATTGGATCACACAGCTAGAATAGAATGGTATTGGCATTAAAAATCAGGTTTTTCAATTCTGAAGTCCATTCTTTCCCATTATTCCACAGCACAAGAAAAAGTACAAAAGAATGAAAAGTGAATATTCAAAAAATAGCAGATAATCTGCAGTATACATGTAAGGTGCTAGGGAATGGCTGGAAATGAAGTTGATAATAAATGGCTGGAAAGACAAGCTGAGATAAGGTTATAAGAAACATTGTCAGGCTGGGCACGGTGGCTCACGTCTGTTATTCCAGCATTTTGTGAGGCTGAGGCCAGTGGATCACAAGGTCCGGAGTTCAAGATCAGCCTGCTGAACATGGTGAAACCTGTCTCTACTAAAAATACAAAAATTAGCCAGGCACATGGTGGTGCAAAGTCCCAGCTACTTGGGAGGCTGAGGCAGGAGAATCCCTTGAACCCGAAAGGTAGGGGCTGTCGTGAGACAAGATTGTGCCATTGTACTCCAGCATGGGCAACAGAGTCTCAAAAAAAAAAAAAAAAAAAGAAAAGAAAAGAAAAAAAAGAAGCAGTGTCTGCGAAGATAAGTAATTTACACTAAAGGCATTGGGAATCCATTAAATATTTCTAAGTAAAGGGAACATAAGATAATATCTATGTTTAAAAACATAACTAGCAACAGTGTGCAAGATAAAATGAAGGAGAGGAAGACTGAAGGCAAGGAGACCAGGTAAAAGCCTAGGACAAAGTTCAGGAGAGGTTATTAATAAACCAACTACTGAAAATGTTGTAATTGTATACTGATCCATATATGTCAGCAATAAAATTCCACCCTAATCATCAGAGAAATGCAAATCAAAACCATAATGAGATACCATCTCATATCACTCAGAACTGCTATTATTAAAAAGTCAAAAAACAATAGATGCTGGTGAGGCTGTGGAGAAAAGGGGACATGTATACACTGTTAATAGAAATGTAAGTTAGCTTAGCCACTGCAGAAAGCAGTTTGGTGATTTCTCAAATAACTTAAAAGAGAACTACCATTCGACCCAGCAATCCCATTACTGAGTATATATCCAAAAGAAGATAAAATTGCTCTACCAAAAAGACACATGTACTTGTATATTCACTGCAGCACTATTCACAATAACAAAGACATGCAATCAACCTAAGTGCCCATCAGTGGCAGACTGAATAGAGACTCTGTCTCAAAAAAAAAAAAAAAAAAAAAACTACCCATTGGGTACTACACGCACTACCTGGGTGACAGAATCAGTCATACCCAAAACCTCAGCATCATGCAATATATCCATGTAACAGACCTGCACATGTACCCTTTGAATCTAAAAGTTAAAAACATAAAAATAAAATTTCACAGTATTAAGCATTATTTTGATTAGATAATAACTTTATTTCTTACCAGGATTCCCTAAAAATATTTTTAACAGTAAAATTCCGTTTAAATTTAGTGCTCTTCACACTTACTGTATGTTCTTTCTGAATATATATCTTACTTCAAAACAAAAAGCTAAAATAATGACTGTATCAGGGTGGGTTCATCCTAAATCACAAGCAATCCTTCAGAATATTATGTGCTTTGAAATAGTTTTTAAAAGTGCTAGTAAACTACATTTACATTATAACAATATTATAACCATTCAAAAAACAAAAACAATATTATAATATAAAAACATAAGCATCTGCTCTAAAATAATAACAGCAACAACTGTTTTCATAGTATTGGGGTAGTTGTTTGTTTTGTTGGATAGGAGAAAGGTGAAAGTCACTCAAATTCTGTCTCTCACCCTTAATTAGAAGGTAACATTTGGCAGATAGAACTATCCCTGTTTAAATATGCAGTCCACATACCTCCTTTTACACCAGTGGAGATGAGAATAGGAGGAAGGCCATCTTCAGGAATAAGGTTCATTGCACTTCCAACAGGACTTCCAACCTGAGTTATATTCCCAGAGAATAGAGAAATATCCGTCTAGGAAAAGCAAAACAAAGTGAGTACTACAGAGAATTCAAGACTTTGGCAGAACATAATTAGAAATATAAAGAGGAACGTAAGTGAAAATTTGAAATTCATACTTTTTGAAAGGTAGCACAAAATGTTCATTAACCCATGGTTTAAAAAAAAACAAACAAACTAGGCCTATGCTACGAAAATGTTTTCAAATGTACAGGTTTCTCCTTTTAGTATCACCAAATTATGGTAATGAGAAAAGAGGTCTTATAAACTGCATTAAAGCTTTCTTTACCCAGGTTTCTTTTGCCATAAGAGAAAACTGTTTTTTAAAAACTGTAATGGCAACAGAAACAAAATTTCAATATTATTTGATAATTACTTAATCTTTAATATCTTGGGATCTACTTAAAGTCTAATTTATATTGCTTTTAAAAATTAACTTTGGGCCGGGCACGGTGGCTCACCCCTGTAATCCCAGCACTTTGGGAGGCCAAGGTGGGTGGATCACGAGGTCAGGAGATCAACACCATCCTGGCTAACACAGTGAAACCCTGTCTCCACTAAAAATACAAAAACTTAGCACACGCTTGTAGTCCCAGCTACTCAGGAGGCTGAGGCAGGAGAATTGCTTGAACCCAGGAAGCAGAGGTTGCAGTGAGCCAAGATCTTGCCACTGCACTCCAGCCTGGCAACAGAGCAAGACTTCGTCTCAAAAAAAAAAAAAAAATTAACTTTGTAAATAGTGGTGATGGTTGCACAACAATGTAAATGTGCTTGATGCCAATGAATTGTTCACTTAAAAATTGTTAAAATTGTTAATTGTATGTTATATATATATTAATACTTTATCTTAATAAAAAGGGAAAAACATAAAATTCAGAGATTAAAATGTCATCATTTTCCATTTACTATGTAATAAAATAAAAACTGAAGCTCATTTTTCTTTGCATTCATAGGCAAATCACATTAGTTACATTTAACGAAGTATACAGTTGTAAAACATGTTTGTTGGTGTTAAATCCACTTAATTATTAAATAGAACATGATCAAATATCTATTAAAATGGCGCTTTCCTCTCTATATTATCTGTAACTTTTTTCTTTTATTTCCCACACTACATAGATGTATATTCTCTGTAACATAAACATGAAATAGAAGCTTTTAAAGAGTTAAAAGAGGCTGGGAATGGTGGCTCACACCTGTAATCCTAGCACTTTGGGAGATCAAGGCAGGTGCATCACTTGAGGTCAGTCATTCAAGATCAGCCTGGCCAACATGGTGAAACCCCATCTCTACTAATAATACAAAAGTTAGCCAAGTGTGGTGGTGCAAGCCCGTAATCTCAGCTACTCAGGAGGCTGAGGCAGGAGAATCGCTTGAACCCAAGAGGTGGAGGCTGCAGTGAGCTGAGATTGCAACACTACACTCCAGCCTGGGCAACAAGAGCAAAACTCCATCTCCAAAAAAAAAAAGTTAAAAGAAAAATATTTAAAACTTGTTTTAAATATGTATAAGGGTATTCATACAGCCGGTTGCAGTGGCTCATGCCTATAATCTCAGCTCTTTGAGAGGCCAAGGCAGGCAGATCACTTAAGGTCAGGAGTTCAAGATCAGCCTGGCCAACATAGTAAACCCTGTCTCTACAAAAAACACAAAAATTAGCTGGGCATGAGTCTGTAATCCCAGCTACTTGGGAGGCTGAGTTAGGAGAACTGGTTGAACCCGGGAGGCGGAGGTTGCAGTGAGCCGAGATAATGCCACTGCATTCCAGCATGGGCAACAGAGTGAGACTCAAAAAAAAGAATTTTCTTAACAGCTTCCTTCATAATAGTCAAAAACTACAAACAATTCAAGTGACCACTAACAGGAGAACATAACATAAATTATGGCATATCTATACAATGGAATACTACTCAGCAATAAGAAATTAACTTTGGATGCATACAACAATATGCATAAATATTAGGTTGAGCTTAAAAAGCTAAACACAAAACATTATATACTATTGTTTCCATTTATATGAATTCAAGAATAAGCAAAACTAATCTGTAGGGATAGAAGTGAGAACAATGGTTACCTTGAAGAAAAGGGAAGGTACTGACAGAAAAAGTGCATTAGGAAACCTTATGGAGTGCTGGAGATGTTCTGTATCTTCACCTGGATGGTGGTTACATATTTTGTGTGTGTGTGTGTGTGTGTGTGTGTGTGTGTGTGTGTGTGTGTAAAATATAAAAAACCATTATATATAACATGTATACATTCATCAAGTTGCTTCCTAAGGATTAGTGCTCCTTAGTTAAGCATTTTGCTGTTTGTATGTTATACCTGAACAAACATTAAAACTATTTCTTTAAAATATGGCTGAACATAGTGGCTCACACCTGTAATCAAAGCACTTTGGGAGGCCAAGGCAGGCAGACCACCTGAGGTCAGGAGTTTGAGACCAGCCTTGTCAACATGGTGAAACGCTGTCTCTACTAAAAGAACAAAATTAGCTGGGTATAGTGGTGGGCACTTCTAATGCCAGCTACTTGGGAGGCTGAGGCAGGAGAATCACTCAAGCTAGGGAGGCGGAAGTTGCAGTGAGCTGAAATGGTGCCACTGCACTCCAGCCTGGGCAACAAGAGCAAAACTGTGTCTCAAAAAAACAATAAAATAAAACAAAATAAATATGCCCATGTTTTGCCATTCTTTTGTCCCTACTTAGGACAAAGTTTTTTTTAGGACTATATGTTTTTAGTGGGATTTCTAAAATTTTCCAGTATGGCATCATACAGGAACTTTATAAAATTTTACTGGCAAACTATTATTAACTAACTTGAAGACCTGGTACAGAAAATAAGTAATCTATTCTAACCTACTATTGAATGGTGCAAATACTGTCCTTTCAATATCTTAAGAAGTGGTCAGTTGGCCTCTACTTAAATACCTTCTGTGAAGAGGCATTTACTGCAGGGCTTAAAACCTAGATGATGGGTTGATGGGTGCAGCAAACCACCATTGCACACGTATACCTATGTAGCAAACCTACGAGTTCTACACATGTATCCCAGAACTTAAAGTATTAAAAAAAAGCGGGGGGGCTGGGCATGGTGGATCACGAGGTCAAGAGATCAAGACTATCCTGGCCAACATGTTGAAATCCTGTCTCTACTAAAAATATAAAACTTAGTCGGCTGTGGTGGTGCATGCCTGTAGATCCACCTACTCAGGAGGCTGAGGCAGGAGAATCACTTGAATCCGAGAGGCAGGTTGCAGTGAGCCGAGATCACGCCACTGCACCCCAGCCTGGCGACAGAGCGAGACTCTGTCTCAAAAAAACAGACAAACAAAAAAGGCATTTACTTCATTTATTGGGCACTTGTTAAGCGCCAGGCACTCTACTAGACCATAAAAATAAGAAAAATATTAATATTTTCTAGTCTGGCATTAAAGAGTTTGTTTTCTCTCATTTACCACATAAATATTAGAGTGCTGCAGAATGTAAGAGCACAAAATAATGTGGCTTAGCTTGCTTATAATGAGCAGAAAATTGTTTCCCTATAGCATTCACTCACTAGACCTTCCTCATTTTTTCAAAAATATTTACAGTTTAAGAACCCATCATACAAACTAAGAGATAGGAAATTTAATAGAAAGAAAAAATCATCACCCTCCCGCCTGAATCTTCTGAGTAGCTGGACTACAGGCATGTCATCATGGCCAGCTAATTTTTAAATTTTTTGTAGAGACAGAGTCTCACTATGTTGCCCAAGCTGGTCTCAAATTCCTGGGCTCAGGCAATCCTCCTACCTTGGCCTCCCTCAAAGTGCTGAAATTACAGACGTGAGCCACTGCGCCAAACCTAAACTAATACTTTTTGACGTGATTCTCTAAGAAATCACCCTCACTTATATGTAGGATTATCATTACTGCCAAAAAATGTTTAATCTGAAACTAATCATGGGGAAAAAAAATCAAATACAAATTGAGAGTATCACGTAAAATGTGGCCCAAATACTTCAACATTAATGATATAAAAACTAAAAAAAAGAGAACTGTTCAAGATTAAAGCAAACCAAAGAAATATGACAACTAAATGCAACTGTGATCCTTAATGAGATTTTGATTTTAAAAACTAAATTTTATTTTAAAAAATATTTAATATATCTGCACACACACATATATGTAAAAATGAAAGCTATAAAGAACATTATTGGGACAATTGGGGAAATCTGAATATAGATTATAGATAACAGAATTATGTTTCCTTCTCATGTGATAATTGTATTGTGGTTATACAAGGAAATGACTTTTCTTAGGGTGCACAAGCTGAACTATCAAGTGGTGAAGTGCAACCAATCTTTAAATAGGTCATTTAAAAAAGTGTGTGTAGCGTGAAGTGGTACAGTAAATGTGGCAAAATGGTAACAGTTGATGAAGATAGGTGAAGAGTATATGGGTATTTACTGTACTATTCATGCAACTTTTCTGTAGATTGAATTTTTTTCCAAATAAACAGTTGTGGCCAGGCTTGTCTATAGTCCCAGCTATTTGGGGAAGAACTATTTGTGGCAGGAGGATCACTTGAGCCTGGGATGTTAAGGCTGCAGTGACCCATGTTTGCAGCACTATACCGCAGCCTGGGCGACCAAGTGAGACCTTGTGTCAAAAAAAACCAAACCAAACAAACAAAAAAATATTTGGGGGAAATAAAGAAAAAACTTTCTTGACAATGTCACTGTGGAGATTCAAAGAAGGATAAGACATAGTTCTGGCTATCACCCTCTGTAGCCATAGAAAAATTCAAAAAATAGAAATATTTGAAGATAGATATTACATGGTTCAATAACTCACCAAACAGGTAATTTAGCTCTGCATGTCAAAAAATGTAATCTTAACAACATGCAATTTAACCCACAAATTATTATTATTATTATTTATTTTCTGCCTCGGTAATGGCAGAAAACTCACAAATTATATAGGATGTAAATGTCTGAAAAAATATTACTTATTAATATAATTAGTAACTTATTGTTAATATAAATAATTAGTAACTAACAATTCTATGAAAATATCTGGAGTAAAAATTTTATCCAATCTTGGTAGGGTGTGGTGGCTCACACTTGTAATCCCAGCACTTTGGGAGGCTGAGGTAGGTGGATCACCATGTTGCCCAGGAGTTCGAGACCCAGCCTCGGCAACATGGTGAAACCCTGTCTCTATTAAAAATACAAAAATTAGCCAGGCATGGTAATCCCACCTACTTGGCACCTGTAATCCCACCTACTTGGAAGCCTGAGACAGAAGAATTGCTTGAACCCAGGAGGCAGAGATTGCAGTGAGCCAAGATCATATCACTGCACTCCAGCTTGGGCAAGGGAGTGAGATTTTGTCTCAAAAAAAAAGAAAAAAGTATCCAATCCTAATGTAAAAGGTGAACTTGGGTTGATCACAATATGTCAGTGTAGGTTCAACAAGTACTATACCACTCTGGTAGGGGATGCTGATAAGTCAGGATTTTCAACTCAGCTCCTCAGCCCCGTTCATGTTGCCTGTTCTTCCTCACCATGGCACTCCTGAGAGGCTGCCACAGAACCTGGGGAACATGCTTTAAAAACCAGTGTAGCAAGGGGACAGAATTCCCTACAGCCTGACTGCTAGCTACAGTGGAGCACCTGAGCTCATCTGAGAACAATCTTCATTAAGAACCTTTCTCGTGAAAAAACTTCTAAATATAGAGCAAAGAAGAACTGCTGATTTTTGCCACATTTACTTTACCCATATATGTGCACATATACACGAAGTTGTATCCAAAACCTATAAGGTTCCACACAAAAGTAACTCAACATAGAAAAAGGCAAGACTGAGGTAGCACAATGCTGAGTAAAGTAGCTACGCAATTTTAATTGCTGTTTTGTTTTCTTACCTCTGCTGGTAGAGGACTGGTAGTTACTGGCTTGACTGGGTCATGTGACACAGCCAGGGTTCCTGCAGAGGAAGTTCCATTCATCGTTAATTTGGCTGCATCAGCAACTTCTCCATTGGGCAAGATTCCATCAGCAAACCAAACTCGCCTCTGCTCTCTGGGCTGAGCCACTTGAGGAGCCAGAAAAATAAAACAGGCATCAATGTGATATTGGAAGGTTTTCTAACATCAAAGAAGAGCGGGTCACCAATTCCAGATGTACAAAGAAATCACTACTTAGCAACAATCAGAAACATCAGAAACATAACTGTATAAAAGTGGTTATAAATGAATTTAAAATACAAATTTAAATATATTCTTTACTTCTTTAACTTATATGCAAAGATATAAAATACTTCGCTTTGAAATATTAAGAGTTCTTAAACACATCTATTATTATGTCACATACTCAGTCCTGTATCACTGACAGAGAAACTAAGGAAAGTGTTCAAGTGCCTCGGAAATAAATTAATAGCAGGGGGAGAAAAGAAATAGACATTCACATTTTCTAAAGGTATGAGGTTTCGAAAGAAATTAAACATCTGGTAAAGTGATATGGTACTTTTAAAGGGCAAAAGATGCCCTGAAGAATGTTAAAGAATAATTAATTTATAATGGAAGAGCTGGCACAGACACGTAAGAATTGGGAAGCAAACTGACCAGATCATTGCCTGAAGTGTAACTGAAGAAGAAAAAGACTGATCTGGCATTACAAAAGTAATTCGTGTGTTAGTAAAAGGACAGGGAAAAGGCTGGAAAACTGAGTCTGATGAAATGATCCATTTAAGTCCAGTTTTGGAAATCAATTCAAACAGCCAAAATACACAGAGACTAGGGAAGAACAACAAAAACAATAAATGAAGAGAATAAAGATTTAAGAAAGCCTAAATTCATAAAAATATAAGGAGTATAACTAAGGTATGATCTGAAAAGAGAAAAAATGGGGAAGAGTATGATAATGTCAATAGAAGTCTATGATCTTCAAAAGGGGAGGTGGCTTATTTGACAAGGGGAAGGGAATATTAATAGATGAAAAGATAAAATTAATGAAGGAAGACTGATTTTAATTATCAAGGGAAACTTGACAAGATCATTTTAAGAAAATGTTACTTTTACTACTCATAATCCCCTGCACTTACAGTGTCTTTCATCTGACAATATAATCTTAAAGATACAATAAACCAACGTAAGTTGAGCCTGTAATTTTCTACCTATCATATGATATAATCAGAATTAAAGTTCTAGATTTAAAGTCTATGTGCCTAACACAAAAATGTTCATATTTTGATATGGACAGATTAAAAATGAAAAGAGAAAGTGGCAATGTATACTCCAAAAAGCAATACTTGAATGAGCTGGTCAGAAAGAAGAACTCTCATTTTTATCACTTACTAAACTCCTACAAAGAACATTAAGGTAGGCATGAGGTAGGCGAGGAATTTACAGACTGACTTCGAATTCGGCACCTCTTTTTAAGGACAAGCAGTGTAATTACTCCATTCTTAAGTTGGAGAGGAGACTGACATATATTCTGAGGTACTTCTAAAATACGAAGCAACACAATATTATTCTCTACTTGCCCAGAAATAGTCTTGAATAGTCTTGACACATTTCTCACCTTGTTGCATTTTAATAACCACCCAAAGAGACTTATCTGCAGTGTTTTTTAAGACTTGTGCTGTAAAGTCATATCAGCACCTTTTCAGAGGAACTTCGTGAGGAAAGAAAGACAGAATAGCACATGATCCCCTACCTTCTGCTCCAGGGTGCTTTAAAACTCCCACAGGTACCATCACAGTGGGAGGTGGAGAGCTCAGAGCTCCTGAGGCCTGAGCTTGCTGCAAGGGAGGGATAGTAGAACAGTATTCAGCAGGATTGTTAGGGTTAGGGCTCTGGCTTGAGGCACTCATCATGTTCTCCCAGGCTTGAGCTAAAGCAAATACAGACACAATCAATGTGAATGGATTGCAAAATATGGACATCAAGACCTCCACAATATTGGATAAATAATGCAGCTTCTCCTAATTAATACTCATAGTATGTCTCTTTTCCAGCTAGTGAAGGTATTAAAGAGATAGGTGATTTTATGTAATAAAGGAGACCATTTAGCCAAGTAAACTATTTGGTTGGAGCAAATAAGAACAATGTGATTTAAAAAAGAAGAATTATAGGATACTTCTGAGAGACTGATAAGAGATCAGTCCGAGTTAAAGGTTAGAGCCTGGCTTCTTTATAGGAGACCAAACATTTCCTTAAGAGGAAGTGAAACAACCTCAAACTTTAAGAATTTGAAACTGGGATAGCATTTAGACATTTTTTCATTTGTTTTAATATTTTATGCATTTTATAAAGTTCTATCAAAAAGCAAAATCAGGGGCTATAATAGCATAAATCTGTATAATTTTAAGTTTCATTTCTAAACTTTTAAGGCTGTTCTTAGTTAAAATAAAATCTCATTAAAAATTTCTAAAGCCTAAAGCTCAGGAGAACACATCTCAATATTTTTCTGAATTCTGCTTTTATACAATCATCACCCTGTATAAAAGTATCCATCAGTAACAACCATTTCACATCTTTGGTGTGTCTCAAAAGCACAGGACCTATTTGAACATGAAAATGTGCCAATATCATGTAAGTGTGATCAACCAATATAAATGATCACAAATACATTAAGATTCTGTGTACCCTATAATTTTACTAAATACTGAAATATCACCTATTGCCTTTAAAGCAAATAGGATGAAAGGTGCGTCAGAAATAAAAGATATCAAATTTTATCTTCTAGGTTCAGGTAATACCACATGTCCAGAAATAGAAGTCACCCACTTTTTAAGCATCCTTTCAAAAATCTCATTCAACATAAAAGAATGATCCATAAGATTCTGAATACTTATTGCCTCCAAACTGCAAGACACGGCTAGTAACAAAAGCTACTTTCCTTTGGAAGCACTGACAGGAAGAGGGAAGGAAGAGAAAGGAGAAAGAAAAAAAGGGATAGGGAACACTGAAAAGCATCAAATTAAATATTCAGAAAAAGACCAGGCTAAGCCATGCGAGAGGAAAGACGCTGGAAAAACCAGGAAAAGTGGATTACCTTAGGATCCCCTGTTAAGGGCCTCCTTGGCTTAATAAAAAGTAAGTATTCCATGTGAATCCTCTGCCATTTCCTTCATCTTTAGCTATGCCAAGTTAAAAAAAATTAGCTATCAAGTTGGAAGATCTCATCAAATAAAAGAGCTATTAGGTACTATAATTAAGCAGCATGCTCTTCTCTGTGAATATGTGCCCGAAAATGAAAGCAGCAGAATAAAAATCATTTGAGCAACCAAGTGAAATAACTACTATTTAAAAAGTAACCCTTAAGAGTGGAGAGAATGATTCATATTTGATCAAAATTATAAGAATTCAGAAATGGGAGGAAACTGGGTAGATCATAGGAAATTAGAACAGATCAGATTAACTGTCATGCAGTAGGTTAATAAGCCAGCAACAGGAAAACATCACTATGAGCAATGCAGACAGACAGAGCAGGAGGGGTCTCAGAGCAGATAAGTTCCAGCCTCCAGGAGGCACACTATCCTGGCACAGGTAGCACTGGTGTACAAGTTCAACACTTTATGTCTTATTAGTAATTGTTCCAGCAACTGCACAAAGATGCAAAGAGAAAACACTATAACCTGAACAATTTTACTGTATCTTTTTACAAGAATACTCAAGGTTCTTAACTAATATGCCCTTAAAATCATTTCCAGTCCAGCAAAAGATGAACACTGGATAAGTTTTATTTACTTTCCCCGGCCATATTATTTTATCACGTAACAACT
This sequence comes from Cacajao melanocephalus, assembly GCA_963573385.1. Taxonomy (NCBI): domain Eukaryota; kingdom Metazoa; phylum Chordata; class Mammalia; order Primates; family Pitheciidae; genus Cacajao; species Cacajao melanocephalus. Next base: position 24,658 of record CAUYLG010006824.1, on the reverse strand, counting down.
AGATTCTAAACCTTTATTCTCATTGCAAATCTAAGTTGCATTAAAGTAATAAATGAACTTTAAAAATGCAATATTTTACTTGGTCCTAGATGCTAAAATAGTTATTTTCAACAAAATGAATGAAACAAGGTGCTGATAAGAATGCATGCTAAGTTATTAAGTTCTTCCTTAGAAAGAGATAGCTTCTCGGCCAGACTCAGCGGCTCACACCTGTAATCCTAGCACTCTGGGAGGCCGAGGTGGGTGGATCACCTGAGGTCAAGAGTTCAAGACCAGCCTGGCCATCATAGTGAAACCCCATCTTAAAAAAAAAAAAAAGAAAGAGATAGCTTCTCTTAAAAGGAAAAATCTCAGCCCAATTTTAACATATCATCTGGTGATCAAACGCTCCCCATTCCCACATCACCCTGGTTATTTTATAGGAATGCAAATAACTACCTGCACCAGATTGCCAAAGAACTTCCATTATTCCTGGAAAACTTACCTGGCTTTAGCATTCATTCATTAAATTAGGCACAGGAATTCTGAAATGCTAAGATACTTTCAAAACATGGAAATTTAGCTAAATATTTTCAGTTAAAGTTATAACACTGGAGAAGGTGAGCAACTTGTAAAGAAAGGCACGGGGAAAAAGTCTTTTCATAGGAATTCCCTTGTTCTGTCTCAATCACTATGAAATCAACCTGTTTTAATACTTACCATTCATTAGGACTGAATGGCAGATTACACATACTCTAGCTTCCTTTCTGTCCATGTATAACAGTTTACATTTCAGGCTACAGCAGGAAGCACAGAAAACCTGTGGGTGGAAAGAACAAACAAAATTTACTTGGGATTACAATGCAAAAAGAGTGAACCAATATTGACAAATACTAATTGTCAGTGAGCCTTATTAGACCACAATATTAAAGTTTCAAAGAAAATGTAGTTCAGGAAGTTGGGTAATTCAAAAGCAGGAGTGAGATTACAAGTCTGTCAACCATAAAGAAATGGAAAACGTTGGCTGAAAATAAAAATCTTAGCTAAGATCACATGGCAAAAACACAGCAGGGGGGAAAAAAACCACCTGAGTTACCCTTAGGCAAGATTTATATGTACACCATCTCCTAACGTGGGTATTGAAAGATAGTTACATCTGCTATTTCTGTTTGGAAAGGAATTATAGCAGGATGAAATAAACAAATATTGGAATTTCTGGGTTTTAATTTCCGTTTGTTACTATCCTTATGTGTGGAATAGTAACTATACTAGCTGTTTTCACTGTTTTTGCTACGAAGGCCAAGGATCAACATATACAACTCAATCATAAAAATAAGCACTGCTTTAGCTACAGGAAATCATAACAGGCAATCAAAATCTGCCATGCCAATTTCCAGCATCTCATTTCCACCTTCTGGGCTTGGTTCCTGACAGTCTCACTTTCCTTCTCCCGTTTACACCAGGCAACAACAATTTCCTTTGTTCCTGTCTTTTTTGTTTTGTTTTTGTTTTTTCAGACACAGTTTCACTCGGTGGCCCAGGCTGGAGTGCAGTAGTATGATCTTGGTTCACTGCAACCTCCGCCTCCTGGGTTCAAGCAATTCTTCTGCCTCAGCCTCCTGAGTACCTGGGACTTCAAGCCTAAGCCATCATGCCTGGCTAATTTTTTGTTTTGTTTTGTATTATTAGAAGAGATGGGGTTTCTCCATGTTGGCCAGGCTGGTCTCAAACTCCTGACCTCAAGTGATCCACCCACCTCTGCCTCCCAAAGTGCTGGGAATACAGGCATGAGCCACCACACCTGCCCAGATTTTTCTTGAGAACTCAAAATTTATCACATAGAGCTTTACAGTGGCAAAAATCTGTTCCCAGTAGGATAAATTCTACTTCTTCAGTTTTTATGGCCAAGAAGCATCCTATACCTTACAAAGTTAAACCAAGAGATGAGGGGTCATATTAAAGTGTAAGTTAGATAGATATCTCCCATCCTACTATGTAAAATTAATATCTAGTTACTATGATTGTTATCAGTTTACAGTTTTTATAGAGTTTCACAGTCTTAAAACAACTCTGTGATATAGGGAGAAGAAAAAATATACATATTATCCTTATTTTCTATCAGAAGAAACTAAGTTTAAATGGTTAAATGACTTCCTCAAGTTCATAGCAAACTATATGAATATTAGGTATTTTACATGTGTTACATTTAACCTCAAAGATTCTATGAAGACACTCATTTACAATTAGCAGTTAGGCAAACAGATGAATTTTCCAAAACTCTCAAAAGTGATACTTTTAGTTGGTGGGGCCTATGGGATTAGTGCCCTATAAAAGAGGCCCGAGAGAGAATCCTCGCCCTTCTGCCCTGTGAAGTTAAGAGTTAGAACACAGCTGTCTATAAGGAAGCAGGCCCTCACTAGATACCAAATCTACCGGTGCCTTGATCTTAGACTTCCCGGCCTCCAGAACCGTAAGAAGTAAATCTCTGTTATTTATAAGCCGTCCAGTCTATGGTTATTTTGTTACAGCAGCCCAAATGGACTAAGACATTAAGTAGAATTACCAGGGTCATACAGCTAGCAAGTTACATGATTAATCTGTATGACTGCAATGGTTCTGTCGTTAACTACCATGTAATACTACTTCATATTAAATTATGTATTTCATTTAAATTTTGAGTCCTGACTTTTCCTTCTCCCTTGCCATGGCCACATTCAGTCAGTCATTAAGTCCTGTTGGTTTTTCCTCTGAAATTGTTCTTCCAAAATCACATCTTCTCCTATCTCTAACATTGCTGCCTCTGTTCAGGCCATTATTATCTGAGGTCTAAATAAACTAACTGTTCTCCTAATCTTCACATTTGCCTTTCCAATTCATCTTCCACACAAAGACTAAATGAAGGAACTTTCTAAAAAATAAAGTAAATCTAATCATGTTAAATGTTTTAAAATCCTTCAATAACCTTTCTAATAAAGAGACAAAACCAATAGTCCACTACTCACTCATTTATTCCACAAATATATGAACTCTTCTTGTGTACTGGGCAACAAGCTATCCAATGGGGATATGGCAGTATAAAAAACAGACATAGTCCTTGCCTTCATGCAACACAATTTAGTCTAAGAGTTTCAGGTTATAACCTAAAATCAAATAATCACACAAGGCTGGGCACAGAGGAGTATGCCTATTGTCCCAGCTACTTGGGAGGCTGAGGCAGGAGGATGGCTTGAAGCCAGGAGTTTGAAGCCATAGTACACTATGACTGTACCTGTGAATAGCCATTGCACTCCTGTCTGGGTAACATAGCAAGACCCTATATCTTAAAAAAAAAGGAAAAAACCCCACACAAGTGAATACAAAATTATGTGTTTCAAAAGTGGTAAACGGTGAAACAAGATCATGTAATCTAGGCTCTAGCCTAGATTGGCAGGGTCAGGGAAGGTTTTATTTAGGAAATAGCAAGAGATCAAATCTGGATGATGGATAAGAGTTTTCTGTGCACAGAAAGATGCCAAGAAGAGACAGTAATAGCAGAGGAAATAGTATGTGCACAGTTTCTATTAGGTGAAGAAACATGAACCCGCCAAAGAACTAAAAAAAGTTAGTATGACTTGAGGCCCCAAGAGTTAGGGGATTGCATGGAATAAGCTGAGGCTAGACCAAGCAAAGGCTCTGTAGGATCTGTTTTGGCCTTTTTAATAGAGCAATGGGAAAGCCCTTAAGTTTTTTTTTTTTCTTTCTTTCTTTTTGAGATAGAGTCTTGCTCTGTTGCCCACGCTAGAGTGAAATGGTGTGATCTCAGCTCATTGCAACCTACGCCTCCAGGGTTCATGCAATTCTCCTGCCTCAGTCTCTCAGGTAGTTGGGATTATAGGCATGTGCCACCATGCTCAGCTAATTTTTGTATTTTTAGTAGAGATGGGGTTTCACCATGTTGGCCAGGCTGGTCTTGAATTCCTGATGTCAGGTGATCTGCCCACGTTGGCCTCCTAAAGTGCTGAGATAACAGGTGTGCGCCACCGTTCCTGGCCCCAACTTAAGCATTTCAATCACAGAGAAAGACATGATCAGATCTGTATAGCCACAGTTGGGCGGTGGGGCACACTGAAAACAAGGAAGACAGCAAGAATGGATCTGGGAAACCTTAATTAGCTATTGTAATTATTATAAACAACAATTTATTATTAAAACATGAGCTTCAATAACCAACAAATACCTTCAAAGAAATAAGGCAAAGAACTCACATTGGTAAATACATGGAAAAAATTTAAAAAATGGCCAATAGATACAGTAAATACCACTCATGACAAAATAAAACAATGAGATTTTTTTTTTTTAATGAGATTGGCAAAGATTTTTTTGTAAACACTGGTAATATCTAACAGTGGTGAAGGTATAGTTCTCATATTCTGCTGGTAGTAATATACACTGGTAGATTAATTTGACAATATCTTTTAAAATGGTAAGTGTTTATTCAGTATGACTCAGCACATAGTTTTAAAATGTTATCTTACTGAAAACACCCACAGGTGCAAAGAGATATATACAAGAACTGTTTTGTTTATAATACACAAAACTCCGTATTGTTTATAATAAAAGCTGTAAACAACCCAAGTGTTGATCAGTAGTGTAACAGCTAATTAAACTGTAATATACCCACAAAATGGAATACTGTTCCAGTAAAAAGAACAAGGTAGTTCTGTATGTACTGACTGACATGGAAAAGAAAAATATAGCCAAGTTGGAGGATGAGATCAGAATGGAAGTAAGGCCTTTTTATTTTATTTTTTTTACACACAGTCTTGCTATGTTGCCCAGGCTAGAGTGCAGGGGCACCATCTCAGCTCACTGCAACCTCTGCCTCTCAGGTTCAAGTGATTCTTGTGCTTCAGCTTCCTGAACAGCTGAGATTACAGGTGTGCATCACCATGCCCAGCAATCTTTTTTTTTTTTTTTTTTTTTCTGTATTTTTAGTAGAGATAGGGTTTCGCCATGTTGGCCAGACTGGTCTTGAACTCCTGACCTCAAGTGATCTGCCCGCCTCAGCCTCCCAAAGTGCTGGGATTACAGGCATGAGCCACCGCAGCTGGCTTTTTCTTCTCCTTTTACTTTATATAATTTTTTAAATGTTGTATTGGGATATTTTTATTTCGATTTTCTGTACTTTTTAAATTATAAAAAAAAAGAAAAAACATCATTAGTTTTATGGATTGAACTGTATCCCCCACAAATACTTAAGCTGAAGTCTTAACTCCTAATACTACAGATTGTGACCTTATTTGAAGACAGGGTCTTCACAGAGGTAATCAAAATAAAATGAAGTGATTGGAGTAGTCTCCTAATCCAATATGACTGATACCCTTATATAAAAAAGGCAAATTTGGATACAGGTATGCATACAAGAAGAATACCGTACGAACATGAAAATGTCCATCTATAAATCAAGGAGAGCAACATGGAAGAGATCCTTTCCATACTGCCCTCAGGAGGAACCAACACTGCTTTCACCTTGATTTCAGACTTCTAATCTTCACAATTGTGAGATAATAAATTTCTGCTTAAGCTGGTCAGTTTGTGGTATTTTGCTAACTCTAGCAAACTAATATAGTTGGGAACATTCAGAAGTAGTGAGTTAGGCTTTGGGATAATAATTGCAAATTTTTTTTTAAAAAAAGGACACAGTATCTTAAAAAAAAAAAAAAAGCAAGCAAGGGAGCAGCAAATACAGTAAACAGAAGAACCCAAGAATACCCAACCTTCTCAATAACCCATAGGCTGAAGAACAGTATAGAGAGATCCTTTACATTTCCAATGGGATTAGAGCAAAGCACAGGAGTTAGCTAGAAAAGTAGATGACTCTTCAAAGACAGTCTATGACATAGCGAGATTCGTAGGATTTAAGAACTAGTATCACAGAGGAGATGGGCAGAATCTAAGAGATTTGAACCAGGCTGGGAATAGTCTAATAATCCTGAATTTAAAATTGGATAATAATCAATTTGCCTGAAGAAATTGTCTACCATGAACCAGGTTAGTCAGTGCTTCTCAACAGGGGCACTCTTGGCATTTTAGGTGGGTCAATTCTTCATAGGACAGTACTATCCTGTGCATAGCAAGATGCTTAGCAGTCTTGGTATGCACAGGTGCTAAATGCCAGTAGCAAGCTCAGTCATTCTGACAACTAAAAATATCCCACCATGTTCCAAATATCATCTAAGTACCTTCCCTAGTTCTCTAAGTTAGAGTAAAAAGGTCAATTCTAAAAATTAAGAGAGTTACATATTTGCACACTTGAACTTAAATTATACTGCTGAAATATCTTACCATATGCCGTATATCTTTATTATCACAACACAATCTACTGCACTGATTGAACTTAGTCTTCATTTCCCCACACTAGAATGTAAACTCCATTGAATAATGAGCTAAATTATTTTTAATACAGGTATCCTCAATGTTATGTCTGAAACATAATACTCAGTAAATATTTGCTTATTGCTTCCTTGAAAAGTAAAGTTACTGCATAAATAAATGAATGAAAAAATAACAATAAATGTATGAATGGGGCTGGGCTCAGTAGCTCATACGTGTAATCCCAGTATTTTGGGTGGCCAAGATGGGTGGATCACCTGAGGTCAAGAGTTTGAGAACAGTCTAACATGATGAACCCCAACTCTACTAAAAATATAAAAATTAGCCAGGCATGACGGCAGGTGCCTGTAATCCCAGATACTCAGGAAGCTGAGGCAGGAGAATTGCTTGAACACAAGAGGCAGATGTTGCAGTGGCCAGAGATTGCACCATTGCACTCCAGCCTGGGCGACAAGAGCGAAACTCCATCTCAAAAAATAAATAAATAAATACATAAATGTATGAATGGAAAAACAAACATTAATGTACACTTTTCTGGGAAGGACTATATCATTCATATTCAAATTCAGAAAATTGAGCCACTCAACTTTTGCAACAACAGTCAAACGCATTTTAATCTGTTTATAAAGAGTGACCTCAAGGTTTATATATCTAATGGTTATGACTGACATAATATGGCAGAATCTGTATGACCTGCCTAACTGTAAAGAGACAAAGTAAGGTGATTTATAATATATATTCTATACAATGTTCCAGCTAAATAGTGGCTAAAAGGTTCCATTTGTGTGTTTACATGTAATTTTCTTTAATGTGGCACTTCTATGTTCCTATTTCAACTTGATTATTCTCTAGTCAGATGACCTTATGGGAATAATTTAAACTCTCTAGGCCTTAGTTTTTCTCATATGTAAAACAGAAATGCTAATACAGTATTCCCTTCATAAGGCTTTTACGAAGATTAAAGGAGATAATATGTGTAAAATGTAGCACATATAGGCTCTAAATGTATGTTAGTACCTTTCTTATTTCCCTTTCCTTTCCTTTTAAAATTTCCCATTGCAGGCTTTCCACATAACAAATCCTATTGCTAAACTTGTGAAGATGCTTTATATTCAAAGTACCACTTTGTGCCTATTTATACCCTCTTACAGTGTGAATAACACTTATTCCTTTGCAATTCTTGAAAATTCAAATCATCAAATGCTCACTTCTTTCTTTCCAAATTAGAAAATGCAAAAAATGATGTCCCAGGTCTTCAAAAAGCCCTATAATTATGACAAAAATAACTGTGATGTGAAAATAAAAAAAAAAAAAAACAGGAGAATGTATATGACTGACCAATATCCAGCTGTTCACAAAGACCAGTGACAGTAACAACTTATTGTCAAATGTAGGCCGGGTGCTGTGGCTCATGTCTGTAATCCCAGCACTTTGGGAGGCTGAGGCAGGTGATCACCTAAGGTTCGGAGTTCACAACCAGCCTGGCAAACATGGTGAAACCCTGTCTCTACTAAAAATCCAAAAAAATCAGTCGGGCATGGTGGTGAGTGCCTGTAATCCCAGCTACTTTGGAGGCTGAAGCAGGAGAAACGCTTGAACCTGGGAGGCAGAGGTTGCAGTGAGATGAGATCGTGCCATTGCACTCCAGCTTGGGCAACAGAGTGAGACTCCATCTCAAAAAAAAAAAAATTTCTTGAATACAAAAGAGTACTTTATCCCTCCACTTATTAGCAAATAGCAAAAATCAGTATCATAAGATCTAAAGCAGTTCAAACAAACCCAGACCCTGCCTCTAAGCACCTGTTTAAACTTCACTGTTATTAATGGAAAACTAATAATTATCAGAGTCACTTTAAGTGTCCATTACAGAAAGGGGTAAACAAGATTCTTATTCAGACTTTCAATATTATATCCAAGTGAGGCTGTATAAACAAAAAGCTGTAACACCAGAACTGGAAGAAAACAACATTCATCACAGAACTTTAAAACTGTTTGCAATTCCTGTAATCAGAAATCACTTCCTTCAATGTACTATGAATTAATTTTTATGTATTCTCTATCTTGTAAATATATACAAATATTGCATTAAACATTTTATGTGTGGGTTAAAAAGTATAAATTTAAAATAGAAAGCAATGAAAATATATCCCTATATTTTGTAATCATGTTCTGACCATTCATTTTTAAAATTTTTTATTATACATATTTTCAACCATACCAAAGTACACATAACAGTATAACCCCAAGTGCCTATTACATAACTTCAACACTTATTAAAACCAATTCCTACCCACTTCTCTCCACCAGATCATTCTAAAGTAAATCTCAGATATCATTTCATCTTTAAATATTTCAGTATATGTTTGAAACATAAGAAATATTTTTTAAACATAATAATGCCACTTCCATACCTTAACCAAATAACAATTTCTTTTTTTTTTTTTTCTTTTTTTTTTTGAGACAAAGTCTTGCTCTGTCACCTAGGCTGGAATGCAGTGGCATGATCTCAACTCACTGCAACCTCTGCCTCCCAGGTTCAAGTGATTCTCTTGCCTCACCCTCCAGAGTAGCTGGGACTACAGGCACCTGCCACCACGCCAGGGTAATTTTTTTTTTTTTTTGTATTTTTAGTAGAGACGGGGTTTCACTGTGTTAGCCAGGATGGTCCTGATCTCTTGATCCACCCACCTCGGCCTCCCAGAGTGCTGGGATTATAGGCATGAGTCACTGCACTGCCCTTGGTTTTTTTTTTTGTTTGATTTTTGTTGTTGTTGTTGTTGTTTTTGAGACAGAGTCTCAGTGTGTTGCCCAGGCTGGAGTGCAGGGGCTGTGGTCTTGGATCACTGCAACCGCCGCCTCCCAGGTTCAAGCGATTCTCCTGTCTCAGCCTCCTGAGCAGCTGAGACTACAGGCGCAGGCCACCATGCGTGGCTTATATTTGTACTTTTAGAAGAGACGGGGTTTCACCATATTGGCCATGCTTGTCTCGAACTCCTGACCTCAAGTGATCCACCTGCCTTGGCCTCCCAAAGTGCTGGGATTACAGGCATAAGCCACCGCACCAGGCACAATTTTTTAACAACCTGAAATATCCAGTGTTCATGTTTTCAATAGTGATTTTTTTTGACGAAATTTTAACGACTACATTATTTCTTTTTCTTAAGAGTCAGGGTCTTGCCCTGTCTTCTAGGCTAGAGTGCAGTGGCACAATTATAGCTCACTGTAGCCTCAAACTCCTGGGCTCAAGCAATCCTCCCATCTCAGCCTCCTGAGTAGCTGGGAGTATAGGCATACGTCACCATACCGAGTTAACTTTTATTTCGGGTTTGTGGGGAGTGGTTCACTGTGTTACCCAGGATGGTCCTGAACTCCCGACCTCAAGCCATCTTCTTACCTTGGCCTCCCAAAGTGCTAGGATTACAGACGTGAGCCACCATGCCTGGCCTTATTTTATAATGCTATGCTTGAACCAAGCTTCAAATAAGGGCCATACACTGTGGTTGGTGAATGTGACACAAGTCTGTTTTATTATACAGGTTCTCTTCAAAAATATATTTTTTTAAAAAACTGAGCCATTTATCTCATACTGTCCCACAATCTGGCCATTTTGATTGCTACCTGTGGTATTGTTTAATGTGTTTCTTTAATTATGTAGCTCCTATAAATTGACTGTTAAATCTAAAAAGGTGACCAGATTCTATCTGACATTTTTGGCAAGAGTGCTTCATAGAGCCTACACTGTTTTTAATGGAGTCAATGCTAATAACCAGTATATTCTATAATGCCAGAATTTTGAAAGGCTGAGGTGGGAGGATCACTTGAGGCCAAGAGTTCAAGACCAGCCTAAGCAACACAGCAAGATCCCATCTCTATCACTGTTAAAAAATAAAAATTATCCAAGCACAGCTTCAATATAAGAAAAAATAAAAATTAAATTTTAAAAAAGAACCACTATAAGAGTTGAAAAAGAAAGAAAAAAAGGCCAGACATAGTGGCTTATACCTGTAATCCCAGCACTTTGGGAAGCCGAGGCAGTGGAACACCTAAGGTCAGATGTTCGAGACCAGCCTGGCCATCGTGGTGAAATCCCACCTCTATTAAAAATACAAAAATTTGCTGGGTGTAGTGGCACACGCCTGTAATACTAGCTACTCGGGACGCTGAGGCAGGAGAATTACTTGAACCAGGAAAGTGGAGGTTGCAGTGAGTTGAGATTATGCCACTGTACTCCAGCCTGGGTGACAAGAGTGAAACTGTCTGAAAAGAAAGAAGAGAAAGAAAAGAAAAGAAAGAAAGAGAAAGAGCACAATAGCTCAAACTCAACAAATTATTATTTTTTTTTAAGTCAGAGTCTCCTTCTGTTACACAGGCTGGATGATCTTGGGTCAATGCAACCTCCAAAGTGGCTGGAACTACAGGTACACGTCACAACGCCAGGCTAATTTTTCTATTTTTAATAGAGATGGAGTTTTGCCATGTTGCCCAAGCTGGTCTTGAACTCCTGACCTCAGGTGATCCGCCTGCTTCAGCCTCCTGAAGTGCTGGGATTACAGTAGCAAGCCACTGCGCCTGGCCTAAAATTACTTTTTAAAAATGTATCTCCTTCAGATGTACCTGTTTTTATGGCCAAAAATAACTTTTAATTGTAAACAAAGCATAAGCTTGCATTCTATTCTAATTATATGCCATCATAAGTATTTTCCATACTGCCTTGAAATAATTATTTTTATGGCTGAAGCAAATGTATGTATTGTATTTAACTTACCATTAACTTTTTTTTTTTTTGAGACAGGGTCTCATTTATCACTTAAGTTAAAGTACAGTGGCATGATCATGACTCACTACAGCCTTAACCTCCTGGGCTCAAGTGATCCTCCCAACTCAGTCTCCCAAGTAGCTGGGACTACAGGCATCCACCACCATATCCAGCTATGTTTTAATTTTTAGCAAAGATAAAGTCTCACTATGTTGCCCAGGCTGGTTTCTTTAACTATATAGCTCCCATAAATTGACTGTTTCACCCTTGTCACCCAGGCTGGAGTGCAATGGCGCAACCTCAACTCACCGCAACCTCAAACTCCTGAGCTCAAGCAATCCTTCCACCACAGCCTCCCAAGTAGCTAGGACTACAGGCATGTACCACCACACCCAGCTACATTTTAATTTTTAGTAGAGATGAGGTCTCACTATGTTATCCGGGCTGGTCTCAAACTCCTGAGCTCAAACGATCCTCCCACCTCAGCCTCCCAAAGTGCTGGGATTACAGGAGTGAGCCACCACACCTGGACCATTATGCAATTTTGGACACAAATTACTTTAAATGCATTTGGTATTCTAAGTAACACTAAAATACACATCTTTTTGTTTACTGCACTTGTTAGAATTACTTACTCAGCTGGGCACTGTGGCTTGACGCCTATAATCCCAGTGCTTTGGGAGGCCGAGGTTGGTGGACCACGAAGTCAGGAACTAGAGACCAGCCAGGCCAACATGGTGAAACCCTGTCTCTACTAAAAATTAGCCGCGTGTGGTGGCACATGCCTGGAATCCCACCTACTTGGGAGGCTGAGGCAGGAGAATCGCTTGAACTCTGGAGGTGGAAGCTGCAGTGAGCTGAGACCACGCCACTGCACTCCAGCCTGGGTAACAGAGAGAGATTCCGACTCAAAAAAAAAAATCATTAGATCAAAAAATGGAACGTATGTCCCTTTTTTTTGGTAGAGATGAGGTCTCACCATGTTGCCCACATTGCTCTTGAATTCCTGACTCAAGTGCTCTGCCTGCCTCAGCCTCCCAAAGTGCTGGGATTACAGGTGGGAGCCACCATGAGCATCCACATATAGCTTTTTTTAAAGTAATATAAAACATGTGAGCTTTATTACATGTTAAAGAAACTAAACACAATGTGACCCAAAATTTATTTATCGAAGTTATAATATTTTTACACATATGCAAAATTGCAAATAACTGATGCTTTTTTCAATAGAGGTATGTGAATTTAAAGACAGGATAAATGAAGATACATTTAATGACTTCCATCTCATTTTAAAGTGACCTTATTGAACAATACATCATGAAATCTTCAGTTGTACACCCAGGAAATTTACAATGGAGCTCTCTGCTACCAGTGTGTATATTTTAACTTTTCTCATACAGGTGTCTCCTCCACTTTGATGACTGGCTAGAACAGCAATCTGTATCATGAATATGGGAATTGGTGTCCTTTGATTATCAGTTAAGAGAATGTGAATTCAGCCACTTGGTTCTACCAATTCAAGTTGCCGAATTTGAAGGTTCTGAAAATTATTTCCTACACTGGCTGAGATCTTGCTTGGAGTATAGCTTTCATCAGATTTGTAGCTTGCATAAACACATAAGGTCTTCACTGTTGTTTTTCTTCTGAATTGGATATTCACTAAATGAGGGTGGGAGCCATCTGATTGCCAGTAAGTTTCTAGACTGTCAACTCGTAACTGATCCACTCTAAATCCTAGTTTGCAAGATGAGAGGGACCAAACAGCTAGTGACCCAGTTTCCCATACTGTTCCAGTCCTTTCCAACTGCTCAGGGTCAGCACCAGGAGATGTCTTGTTTGGTGTAGTCATTTTTTAAATATTCTGGCTGCTTGCTGAAACTCAGGTTCTCAGGATCTCCAGCAGCTCTGTGCCACTCCCATTCGGCTTCCTAGGACTGCCTGGCTTCTCCAGCTACCCACATATGGCTTTTTAAATGTATAAATATGCCAGTATCAATTTCACCAGCACTGAATATCAATATTTTCTATTTTTTGTTATGTAGGCATAAAATTTTAATTTCTACCTCTTAGTATCTAATAAAATATTTCTCCATTGTTTACTAACCCACATAAACATCTTTTTGCCCATTTATATATTGAAAATATGGTTTTAACAACTTATATAGATGCTATAAATAATAAAGACACTTTGCCAGTTGACATTCTATAACCAACTGCTGATTTGTTCTGCCAGAGGAAGCATTTATGAAGACTTAATACAGAACAACAACATAAACTCTGTGTTTTTCTTTCTTTTTTGAGACAGGGTCTCACTCTGTCACCCAGGCTGGAGTGCAGTGGCATGAGCATGACTCATCGCAGCCTCAACCTCCCTGGGCTCAGGTGATCCTCCTGAGTAGCTGGGACTACAGGCAGATGCCACCATGCCCAGACTGGTCTAGAATTCAAAGGCTCAAGTGATCTGCCTGCTTTGGCCTCCCAAAGTACTGGGATTACAGGCATGAGCCAAGGCACCCAGATTGTTTTTCAAATAATTCTCTCTCATTTAAAAAAATTATAATCTGGTGGTTTGTGCTTGCCATCGGTGGCTGTGTCACTCTCTGGTAAAAGTGTGTCAGTGTTGGCCGCAACCTCTGGGCTGGGATGATCTATGCTCCTGGTGCAGCAGGGGAGCCGAGCCATAGCCAGTACAGTGATAGCAGTCAGAGTGACCATTGCTGCTGCAGGATTTGCAACCCATGAGGCATGTGGAACCTCAAATAAAACATTTTTCAAAGTCTACCAAAATCTGCCTTCGGTGGTGGCTACTACAGTGGTGGGTTTGAACCCGAAATGACAAAATGGAACGCAGCACTTTTAGTACTGTAAGTACTACTGCCAATAAAGAGAAAATAAGAGATGTTTATTGACCAATTATGCTCTTAAATCATCCAGATAGATCTTCTATCACAACCAAAATCAGTGAAGCAAAAGATTTACTAGAAAGTCAAGCTAAAAAATGAAGTAAATGTATGAATTTTAAGGTCAGACTACTTTGTTTATATGAGTACCAATTTTTTATAGTAAAATGCCTCAGAGCTACCTAGATTAAATGGATTAATTTCTAGAAACAAAAAATCTACCAACACTGATCAGGAATAAAGAGAAAATCTGAATAAACCTATAACTAGCAGGGAGATTGAATCAGTAATCAAAAACTTCCACAAAGAAAAGCCCTAGATCAGATGACTTTGCTGGGAAATTCTACTAAACATTTAAAGAACACCAATCCTTCTCAAACTCTTCCAAAAAATTCAAGACGAACAGGCCGGCCACAGTGCCTCATGCCTGTAATCCCGCATTTCGGGAGGCTGAGGTAGGCGGATTACCTGAGGTGAGGAGCTCGAGACCAGCCTGACCAACATGGTGAAACCCCGTCTCCACTAAAAATACAAAATTAGCCAGGTGTGGTGGCGAGTGCCTGTAATCCCAGCTACTCGGGAGGCTGTGGCAGAAGAATCGCTTGAACCCAGGAGGCAGAGGTTGCAGGGAGCCAAGATCGCACCACTGCACTCCAGCCTAACAACAAAGCAAGACTCTCTCTCAAAAAAAAATAATAATAAATTAAAATAAAAAAAAAAATTGGGCCGGGCATGGTGGCTCACGCGTGTAATCGAAGCACTTTGGAAGCCAAGGCAGGCAGATCATCTGAGGTCGGGAGTTCAAGACCAGCCTGACCAACATGGTGAAACCCCGTCTTTAAAAAAATAAAAATAAAAATAAATAAATAAATAAAATTAAAGAGGAGGAAACACTTCCTAACTCATGCTATGAAGCCAGCACTATCCTGATACCAAAACCAGGCAAATATACTATAAGAAAACTACAGACCAATATTCTATATAAATGTATATTGATACAAAAATACTCAAGAAAATAATAGCAAATTGAATTCAGCAACATATCAACAGAATTATACACCATGACCAAGTGATATTTATTCCCGGAATGCAAGGATAATTCAACATATGAAAATCTATTAATGTAATACATTACCTGAACAAAATGAAGCAAAAAACTCAAATGATCATCTCAAGTCATACAGAAAAAGCATTTAACAAAATTCAACACTCTTTCATGATTTAAAAATGTGAAAAAAAAGGCTGGGCGCAATCGCTCAAGCCTGTAATCCCAGCACTTTGGGAGGCTTGAGGCAGGTGGATCACAAGGTCAGGAGTTTGAGATCAACCTGGTCAAGATGGTGAAACCCCATCTCCACTAAAACTACAAAAAAAAAAAAATAAAAAAAAAATTAGCCAGGCATGGTGGCATGTGCCTGTAATCCCAGCTACTTGGGAAGCTGAGGCAGGAAAATCGCTTGAAACTGGGAGGTGGAGGTTGCAATGAGCCAAGATCGTGCCACCGCATCTTGGCTAACCTGGGCAACACAGCAGGACTCTGTCTTAAAAACAAACAAACAAAAAAAAAAACCCAAAAAACTAAAAAAAACAAAAACAAAAACCCTAGTAACACATAAATTACCTCAGCATAATAAAGGCCATATATTAAAAATCCAGAGCCAACATCATATGCACTGGTGAAAGACTGAAAGCTAGCCTGGCCAACATGGTGAAATCCCATTTCTAACAGAAATACAAAAATTATCCAAGCACGGTGGTATGTGCCTGTCATCCCAGCTACTCGGGAGGCTGATGCAGGAGAATTGCTTGAATTTGGGAGGTGGAGGTTGCAGTGAGCCAAGATGGGGCCATTGTACTTCAGCCTGGGAGACAGAGTAAGACTCTGTCTCAAAGAAAAAAGAAAACGCTGGGCGCGGTGGCTCACACCTATAATCCCAGCTTTTTGGGAGGCCGAAGCGGGTGGATCAGGAGGTCAAGAGATCGAGACCATCCTGGTCAAAACGGTGAAACCCCATATCTACTAAAAATACAAAAATTAGCTGGGCGTGGTGGCGTGCACCTGTAGTCCCAGCTACTCAGGAGGCTGAGGCAGGAGAATTGCTTGAACCCAGAAGGCGGAGGTTGCAGTGAGCCGAGATCGTGCCATTGCACTCCAGCCTGGGTAAACAAAAGCGAAACTCCGTCTCAAAAAAAAAAAAAAGGAAAAGAAAAGAAAAAAGACTGAAAGCTGGCCAAGCATGGTGACTCACACCTGTAATCCTAGCACTTTGGCAGGCTAAGACAGGCAAATCGCTTGAGCCTAGGAGTTTAGGACCAGCCTGGGCAACACAGTAAAACCTCATCTCTACTAAAAAAAAAAAAATTAGCCAGGTATCATGGTGCATGCCTGTATTCCCAGCTACTTGGGACGCTAAGGTGGGAGGATACCTTGAGACCAGGAGATTCAGAATGTGGTGAGCTGAGATTGTGGCAGTGCACTAAGCCTGGATGACAGAGTGAGACTCTGTCTCAAAAAAAAGAGAAAAAAAAAACAAAAAAGACTGAAAGAACTTTTGCTTTAAAATAGAAACAAGACAAAGATATGTACTTTTGCCATGTCTACTTAACATAGTATTGCAAATTTAGCCAGAGCAATTAAAAATAAATAAAAGGCATCCAAACTGAAAAGGAAAAGGTAAAAGTATCTCTGTACACCAACAACATATGCTACATTTAGAAAACCTTAAAGATTCCCTACAAACTAACACACAAAAAGTGTTAGAATTAATAAATTCAGCAAAGTTTCAGGATACAAAATTAAAAAAAAAAACAGTTGCATTTCTACATACTAGTAATGAATTGTCCAAAAACAAAATTAAGGCAACAATCCCATTTACAATAGCATCAAAAAGAATAAAATACCTAGAAATTAACTTAACCAAGGAGGTAAAATACTTGCACAGTGAAAACTACAAAAGACAAAAGATTGCTAAAAGAAGTTAAAGAACATATAAATAAATAGAAAAACATCCCATGTTCATGGACTAGAAAATTTATTAAGATGTCAACAATGCCCAAAGTGATATACAGATTCAATGCAATCTCTAACAAAACCCCAACTATGTTTTCTGTAGAAATAGAAAAACCCATTCTTAAATTCAAATTGAATCTCAAGGGATCCTGAATAACCAAAATAATCTTGACAAACAACCCCAAGGGACTCACACTCTGTGGTTTCAAAACTTACTATGAAGCTATGGTAATCAAAACAGTGTGGTATTGACATTAAAGACAGACATAAAGACCAATGGAATAGAAAAGAGCCCCGAAGTAAACTCTCACATATATGGTCCAATAATTTTTGACAAGAGTGCCAAAACCATTCGACAGAAACAGAACAGTCTTTCCAATAAATGGTACTAGGAAACCCAGATATCCACATTCAAAAGAATGAAACTAAACTAATACTATACACAAAAATTAACTCCAAATGGGTCAAAGACCTAAATGCAACCACAAAAACTGCAAAACACTTAGAAGAAAACATAAGAAAAAGACTTCATGACATCAAATTTGAAGATGATTTATTTGATATGACACCAAAAGCACAAGTAACAGAAGAAAATGTAAGTTGGACTTCATTAAAATTAAAAGCTTTGGTGCATCAAAGGACAAAAAGACAACAGAGTGAAAAACCCAAGAATGAGAGAAAATACCTGCAAATAATGTATGTGATAGGAGACTGATAGCCAGATTTATATATAAAGATTTCTACAACTCAACAACAGAAAAGACAACCCAATTTAAAAATGGGCAAAGGACTTGAATAGACATTTCTCAAAAGATATATAGATGACCAGTGAGCACATGAAAAGATGCTCAACATCACTAATCATTAGAGAAATACAAAACAAAAACACAATGAGATACCACTTCATACCTATTAATACGGCTATTATCAAAATAATAGAAAACAAGTGTTGACAAGTGTATTTGTCCGTTTTCACACTATTATAAAGAACTACTGGAGACTGGGTAATTTATGAAGAAAAGGGATTTCACTGATTCAGAGTTCCACAGACTTAACAGGGAGCATGACTGGGAAGACCTCGGGAAACTTAAAATCATGGCAAAAGGCAAAGGGAAAGAAAGTAGAATAGCAGTCACCAGGCATTAAGGGCAAGGAAAAATGGGAAGTTAAGTTTGAGATGATAAAATTGTTCTGGAGATAACTGCTATGGTTGCACAACAATGTGAATGCATTTAATAGCACTGAACCATAAACCCTCAAACCCATATACACTGGTAAACTTTACGTTATGCATATTTTACCACAATTAAAAATTATGACTAGCATTTAGAATGCATCAGCAGACTAGATATTGAGAGGGAGATGGCTCGCAGGAGAAGAGATGCAAAAAACAAAAAATAGCATGAATTTAGTGCAAACGTTTTCTAGCTACATGTTTTTTATCCCACTTTGCACCTAAGTTATCCGTTCATAACATCTGGTACTGAGTGAAGGCCTACTACCTTAATGCTTCCCAAGGAGCCCAACCAGTGGCCATGTTTTAAAATGAAAGGCGGCCAGGAGCAGTGGCTCACACATATAATACCAATACCTGGGGAGGCTGAGGCAAAGAGGATCCCTTGAGCCCAGGATTTCAAGACCAGCCTAGGCAACATTAAATTTTTTAAAAAATTAGTGGTCGGGCACAATGGCTCATGCCTGCAATCCCAGCACTTTGGGAACCCGAGGCAGCTGGATCACCTAAGTTCAGGAGTTCAAGACCAGCCTGGCCAACATGGTGAAACCCTGTCTCTACTAAAAATACAAAAAATTAGCTGAGCATAGTGGCAGGCGCCTGTAATCCCAGCTACTCGGGAGGCTAAGGCAGGAGAATCACTTGAATCTGGGAGGCAGACGTTGCAGTGAGCCAAGATCATGCTACTGCACTCCAGCCTGGGCAACAAGAGTGAAACTCTGCTTCAATAAATAAATAAGTAACTAACAAGTGCCGGCACATGCTTGTAGCCCCAGCTACTCAGGAGGCTGAGGTGGGAGGATCGCTTGACCTTGGAAGATCAAGGTTGCAGTGAGCAATAGATCAAGAGTTTGTCTCAAAAAAACAGGATAAAAAACAGGAAAAAGTAAACAGGATAAAAAAAAACCTTTAAGAAAACTGGGCCAGGCGCCGTGGCTCACGCCTGTAATCTAAGCACTTTGGAGGCCAAGGCGGGCGGATCACCTGAGGTCGGGAGTTCAAGACCAGCCTGACCAACATGGTGAAACCCTTTTTTAAAAAAAAAAAAAAAAAGAAAGAAAGAAAACTGATCTCTGAAGGTATAAGCCAAAATATTATCTGTCTTAATGTGTAACTAATTCAGATTTTATGAAGGTTATTCTGTATTCACATCTAAATTCTCAAATGTTAAACAAAAATGACTTTAACTCAAGTTATCTAAAAATAAACTGCAACTAATTTAACCCATAACTATTTAAAATAAGAAATTTATATGTAATAAAATAAAGACTAGATATTTTTCATCTTTCTTTTTGAAATAGTGTTTACGGAATTTGTTTTAAAAATTATGGTATAAAGGTCAGGTACAGTGGCTCACACCTGTAATCCCAGCACTTTGGAAGGCCAAGGTTGATGTATCACTTGAGCCCAGCAGTTCTGAGACCAGCCCAGGAAATACAGTGAAATCCCATCTCTACAAAAAATATAAAAATTAGCTGGGTGTAGTGGTGTGCACCTGTAGTCCCAACTACTCAGGAGGCTGAGGTGGGATAATTGTCTGAGCTCCAGCCTGGGCAACAGAGTAAGACCCTGTCTCCAAAAAATAAAAATAAAAATTATGGCATAAATGCAGACATTTCTCTCAGAAATACAAAGAAAATAACATAAAAATCACCATAAAGAAATCTATCTAATTGCTTTATTTTTATACTCTCAATTTCATTTATGGGAAAGAGCATGAGTTATACAGCTATCAAGACTGTGGTTCAGAGTTCTACTATATTAGTTTCTTCAACTATTAATTAGAAATACCATCAACTATCTCACAGGTTTACCAGGAAGATTAAGTTAGATAATAAAGCCCAGAGAAGGCACTGAACAAATGTTAGCTCCCTTTTGTTTCTTTCTTAGCTGGCTGGTTGCCCAGGAACTCCGTGGTCACATTTCAGGTGTTACTAGAAAACTGGCCCTTATTAAGGACCTCAATTTTATCACTCCATAATCTGTTTCTTCTTGAAACCAGGGCATATTGCTTTGGAATGTGAGTTCTAAAATTCAAAGTCCCTGAGTTTGAATCCTAACTCCACTTACTGGCTGTGAGATTTTGAACAAGTTACTTAAATCTTTCTAGGCCTATTTTGTCACTTGTAAATGTGGATTATAACAGTAGCTACTTCATAGGGCTGTTATGTTTATTAAATAAAGTCTATACGTCTCAATTTAGAAAAGCGTCTGGCACATGGTAAACACTCAATAAATATTAGTATCTCATTCTCCTCACGACCACCACATCTATCTGCTTCCCACTGCAGAGCACCTGCAGCTTTGTAACTGTTCATTTCTCATTTCATATCTTTAAGTCATCTACAGAAACATCAGTGGTATGTTTTAACAGGAGATCCATTCTTTTCCTGTTTTTTTTCCTCTTCTCTTTAGTAAAAAACAGAATACCAAGCAATAAGTAAATGCTCACTGAATGAAAGAACAAATGACATGATTTTTTTTTTTTTTTTTTTTTTTTTGGAGAAAGAGTCTTGCTCTGTCACCCAGGCTGGAGTGCAGTGGCACGATCTCCATCTCGGCTCACTGCAAACTCTGCCTCCTAGGTTCAAATGATTCTTATGCCTCAGACTCCCGAGTAGCTGGGATTACAGGCACCTGCCCCCACACCTGGCTAATTTTTGTATTTTTAGTAGAGATTGGGTTTCACCATATTGGCCAGACTGGTCTTGAACTCCTGACCTCAAGCTGTCTGCCTGCCTCAGCCTCCCAAAATGCTGGGATTACAGGCATGAGCCACTGCATTTGACTAAAACATTTTAATTTTTTAAAAAAAGAATAAATGGAAATAGATGGACAGATAGCTGCACAGACTGATCCTACAGAACTTTTCTTGCTTCTCCAACCTAAAATGCTTGTATTGCAAAGATAATATAACAATCTCACCATATCTTCAAGGACAAATACTGACTCTAACCCATTAAGTCAGGACTAGACATAAACTCACTGAAAGTCTGATATCAAGCACAAAGGGCTCTTGAAATTTCAATTCACTATTAGGCTGGAAATAGGAAATATTTTCCTATTAGGAAAATAATCCCTCTCCAATGTAACAATCTCATTCTCCTTAAACCTTCATCATCTATCCCTATTTCACCCTTCACAATATTTGTATTTTCTATATGAAGTATGGAGCCAATCAAGTGTAAATTTCTTCATGCTCTCACCACTAACTTCATAAACCCACCTCTGTCTGTCCCAACCCACTGAAGAGCAAATCCTCAATGTGTGTAGTTCCCATCCCCTTGGCCTTCTCAAGGATTTTTCTCTTCCTTTGTTCAATCCTCCCCTTCTCCTAAAACTTCTTTTCTAGAGGGTCACCCATATCACTATATAAATACAACAGTATTTCCTATCCTCAAAAAGGCATCCATAACCACCAGCTCCATCTAATAATCGCTACAAAGTTTTTCTGTTTTCATGGCAAAAGTTCTTGAAAAAGCCATCTCCACTTCCTTCATATTCCACTTTCAACCCATTCCCATCTGGCTTCTGTATCCATTACTCCACTCAATCAGCTTTTTTCAATGACCCTGATATAGCCAAGTCCAATGGTCTCTTTCCTAATCATATCTTACTGACAGTACTTTATATGGGAGATAACCCCTTTCACAAACTGCATTCCTCTTTTGACTTCAATGTTATCACTCTATAACCTGTTTCTTCTTGAAAACAGGGTTTCCTTTCTATTTACCTCTCTGTTCACTCCCCAGTCACTGGTACTGGGGTCCTCCTCTGCTTGACCACAAGGGCTCAGCCCTGAGTCCATTTGCTTCCCTTGGTAATCTCATCTACTCCCATGGCTTCTCACTGTGCTCCTTAGATGACCTGCAAAGCTCTACATGATCTACTCCTTAACTTCCTCTTCAGATTTTTTTTTTTTTAATGGAGATGGGGTCTCAGCTCTGTCACTTTGGCTGAAATGCAGTGGCTATTCACAGGCATGATCATAACACGCTCAGCCTACTGAGTAGCTGGGAAGAGAGGCCTGTGCCACCACACCTGACTTTCCCATCTCTTTTTATATGACTCTTCCCTTACTCACTAAACTGTATTGGAGTTCCTTCAGTTTGTTGAATTCTCCTGCCTCAGCCTCCCAAGTAGCTGGGACCACAGGCATGTGCCACCTGGCTAATTTTTGTATTTTTAGTAGAGATGGGGTTTCACCATGTTGGCCAGGCTGGTCTGGAACTCCTGACCTCAAGTGATCCACTTGCCTCAGCCTCCCAACATAGTCTTTCTTACCACTGGCTTTGTTCGTGACGTTCTACTTCCTGCAGCATTCTTCTCTCTGTTCTTTGAAGAACTGACTCCTCAACCTTGATGTGTCAACTATGTCACCTCTCAGATGCCTTCTCATACCTTCTTCCCCACCCCCATTTTTTTATATTATCCCTCCTTATCTCCTTCACAGCCCTTGCCACAAATCATGTTTTGCTTTTTGTTTTTTGGTTTTTTTGTCACTGGCCTAATCTTTACATACCATGAGGGTAGGGAGCACAACATCATCAGTGTAAGCTTAGCACCCATCACAGTGACAGACAAATAACAGGCACTCAGTGTTTGTTGAATTAATCAATGATCTGGGACTCATTTATTAACTTATTAACAAACATTTATTGAGTACATCATTGGTGCCAGGTATTTGTGCTGGATCCTGGATACAAAGACAAATCAGAGGCAATCTCAAGATCTTTACAGCCTAATGGGGAACAAAGACCAAGACAATACTGTGTGGTAAGTGTTATGACATGCGTAAGACCACTTTTAACCAATACAGCCTTTTGGAGGGTGTGTAATGGAAAATATTTCCCTGGGTTCAGCTTTACTAGAACCCAAGATTAATCTAAATGTTGGTCCTGTTTTATTCATGCCAGATGGCTGAAATCACAATAACAATTACAAGGCAAGACAGATTTTCATGCAGAGTATGAGGGAAACTGTGAATTACCATGTAATAGTCTAAAGCAGCTGCTTATTACTCTCGTACCTATTTATTCCCATGAGTACATAAGTAAACTGGAAACTAGGGAAATAAACATTTCAGTTTGAATCTGTCTTTAAGTAGGCACACCATATATGACAAATTTAAAATATTTTCCAAATTTATATCTAAATTTGATACCATCATATAAAGATTGAAGGCACTGGACTTTAAAAAAGTACTGCTGCATTAAGAAATAGTATTCAGGGCCGGGCGCGGTGGCTCATGCCTGTAATCCCAGCACTTTGGGAGGCCGAGGCGGGTGGATCACTTGAGGTCAGGAGTTCAAGATCAGCCTGACCAACATAATGAAACCCTGTCTCAAAAAAACAAAACAAAACAAAACAAGAAATAGTATTCATTGGCCGGGCAGGGTGGCTCACACCTGTAATCCTAGCACTTTGGGAGGCCAAGGTGGGCGGATCACCTGAGGTCAGGAGTACAAAACCAGCCTGACCAACATGGTGAAACCTCATCTCTACAAAAGAAAAGAAAAAAGAAATAGTATTCATTTATCTTTAAATTCATCTAACAAATTATCTACTGAGCACCCATATGTTCTAGGGCTGAGGATACAGCAGCAATCAAGGCAGAAAAGATCCTTATCCTCGTGGAGCTTGGAACCAAATTGCAGAAGCAAATAATAAACTATGATAAGACATAAATAAAATCATAATTAGAAAGTCAGTAGATTGGCCGAGTACAGTGGCTCAAGTCTGTAATCCCAGCACTTTGGGAAGCCGAGGCAAGTGGATCACTTGTCAGGAGTTCCAGACCAGCCTGGCCAACATGGTAAAACCCCATCTCTACTAAAAATACAAAAATTAGCCAAGTGTGGTGGCACATGCCTGTGATCCCAGCTACTTGGGAGGCTGAGGCAGGAGAATTACCTGAGCCTGGGAGGCAGAGGTTGCAGTGAGCTGCGATCACGCCACTACACTCCAGCCTAGGCAAGAGAGCAAGACACCGTCTCAAAAAAAAAAAAAATATTCCCATGAGATCATAAATCCCAATTTATGAATCTGGATCCCTAATACCCAGCCTAGAACCTTTTATTTATTAGACATAATATATGCTTGCTACAGTAAAGGAAATACAGCTACAAATACTAAGTCATCACTAGATACACTTAATTTCTTTTTTTTTTTAGAAAGAAAAAGAAAAGAAGAAAGAGTGAAAGAAAGAAAAAAAAGAATGAAAGAGAGAAAGAAAGAGGAAGAGAAAGAGGGAGAGAGAAGGGACTCTTGTTCTATTGTCCAGGCTAGAATGCAGTCTAAAAATGGGTATTAAAAACCTCTTTTATGCCAATAATTGTGCTTAACAATGGAGACAGGAAGGAATAAGGGATGAAAATAACAAACAAGCAGCCAACCAATATTTTATT